>JABCMJ010043353.1:0-24688 GCA_014822125.1 Arbutus unedo | reverse complement strand
GATGTGTAAAAGTGATGTGTGTGTATCATTTTTGCTGGCAGAATGGGATGATAGTGTTTATTGCGGATATCAGTCTTATGTGTAAAAATAATATTTTAACATATAATACGTTTTGTATCGTTTTGAAACACAATACATTTTATTATGTATATACACAACAGAGATCCCACGTATTAGAAGCAATGAAAAGTGTTGACACTCTTGATCCAAGAGTCTTGAACTACCGAGGCCGCTGATTAGATAATAATTGTTATATTAATGTGTTATTCGTATTATACACGAAGGTATAAAAATTCATTACTAAATTATTAATTTTATCTATATAACAAAATAAGGGTGTTTTTTCAAACTTATCCCTCCACATACTAACTTTTTCATACTTCAATGGTTGTGATTCAGCAAGAAAGTTGATCCAATGGCCAGAGTTGATTTCTCCTAATCTAGATTCCGCCCAAACACGTCAAGTCTATCTTACCGATTAGCCCTGCCATCACAAATACCGAGGTGCATTTGAAACCCCTTCTATTCCCTTCTCTGTCAATTCTTCTATTCTTCCCTCTTTCCTTTTTCTTCCTTTTTATTTCGTTTCCTTTTTTCTGTCTCCTCTCTAACCTCAAACCCTATCAGTAGCTTTGCTCTCAAATCCTAAGTTTCAGTTCGGCATTCAATCTTTGAAAATGGTCACTGCTTCACCATTCGTCTCAGCATTCACGATCTTTCTCTCAAATCGTTGCTTCGCCATTTGTTGCAGCCACTGCATCTTCTCTCTCACGAGATCAAAGATTAGTTCTATTTACTCAACCTCTCTTCTTTGAAATGGTTATCACAGTGGGAAAACACCCTGATCTTTCTTTTGTTGAGGAGAAATCTTCAGTGGGAAAAATCTTCAAATGGTTACCACAGTGGGAAGAATACCGGTAATGGAGAAATCTTTAAATGATCTTTCTTTCGTTGATCTTCCTTTATCATTTGTCTTCATTTTTTTGTAACTCATATGGGGTGCATCTGCCGATTTGGGGTTTCGAACACTGTTTATTGTTGGAGGCACATAATTAATCTTTCTTTCCTAACACCAGGTTCCAAGCTCAAATATACACTTAACAAATTGACAAAACACAGCTAATTGTCGTGGGACGTGCTTTAAGATAATCTTTCTTCCTCTGAACTGTCATGCTTTGGTTTCAACTGAATCTTTCAATACATGCTTTGGCACTTTTTCCAAATATTGTTTCAATAGATTTCTCACAGATCCTCGAGGTATATGGTAGTTTCTTGAGGTCTCTTTTGGTAAGCCAAACGTGTATATGGCAGTTTCTTGAGGTCTCTCTCGGTAAGTCATCTCTCTCTCTCTCTCTCTCTCTCTTTCTCCTTTTTATTCTTTTTGCTTAGGCAAATGTGTATATGGCAGTTCAAGATTTTTTGAAGGTGAGTTTGAACATATATTGAAGGGTAGACAGTATAATGACTTAAGAAAACTCTCCTCTTCATCTTCTTACTTTGTGATCACATGGGACCATTCCAATTTGTCTGACAATGTTAATATCGTGGAAAAATAATACTCCGATTATGCTCTATTTGATTATGAAATGATGCTTAGAAATCATTCCGATTTTGATCTACTTCTCTGTCTCTAGAACAATTCAATCTCTTTTTTTGCATTATGCTTCGATTGGTTTGATATTTAACATTCATCATTGTTACCATGTCCCCTTATTGACTTGACCAAAGAACGGGCCAAATCATTGTGGTGAAATAGGTCAATAGCTGCGCTTAGTTTTACACCATGCTTCGAACAATACATGATGGTATTTTACTTATAATTTTACTAATTTGAAAGAATATTGTTCGGCGTAGCAATTTCTTTTTTGTTGCAAAATTGTATCTTTCTCCTTTACTTATCATTGGTTGACACTGTTGGTTTCATGCATCGGGGTTTAAAGAAAAGAAAAACAAAGAGGATGTTGGAGAGTGTCCTTATACTTTCTGCATCCATCTGGACTGACTATGTTGAGATGTAGTATTGAACATTTCTTTCATTGGAGTGATTCCTAATAAAGTTTAGTGAGTTTTAAAATTTTTCTTGAACACAATAAGTGGATGAAGCCTGTGTAGACTTCTATATTGGGCCATGGTATAAACATTATTCTAATGGGATAAGGTTGAAACTTTATAGAGACATTTGAGAGTTGCATTATTTTAATGTTTGGACGTTTAAAAAACTCACCACTAAACCATTACTTAATCATTATTTTATTGAAATGACATTTGCATAAAGAGACGCTTTTGGTGATGTTATAATTTGCCATTCAGCTATTACTCATTAACCTTTTTTTTAAAACTAGCCTCTTGAAATATTAGATATAATATATTTGGTTGTTTCTATCCGTTTGCTTCTAAATAAGGCTTTCTATTAGTATCAATGCATTAATTTCATATGATCATCATTGTTACATTTTTGGCCGGATTTATTTGATTTTTGGAACTATATTACCTTTTTCCTATTTATTAGGTCAATAAAAAAATACGCAGGAGACATTGGCAGTTACTTTTGAAAGGATGAGCATCTTTGTGGCTTGAACGAACAAAAGACATGTATCATGCAGGTATTGCAAGAATGTGTTATTGTAATGGCACTTCGCTACTTGGGGCTGTAGTATGTTCTAAAGGTTGAGTGTATAATTAAATTGTTTTGTCAATTTTCAACTCTGAGAGTGTGTTTGGCACGGTGTATATTTTTCACTAGCCTCTTGGTCATGCATAAATATGTTATGGTAATAAAATATGCTTGATTGTGTCCCTTTAAAAGTTTGAATTTGAAGCCAATATCGACATGTGTTTTGATCTCAGTGTACTTTCTAAATAAAGTTGCTTATCCTAATTTTTCTTACTACTTATTTAAAATTCCAAAATATAGAGCTTTGATTATTGGCTTCAAAATGGAAAGAGGGGACTAAGTGAACATTGAAAAATATAATTGAAGTAGAAATCTATTTAGTTGTCTATTTGCTGTATATATGCCTTCATAGTTATGACGGTGGTGTTTTTCTATTTGCTATGGTTTGGTTACGTGATGCTGATGTAAATGTTGCGTGGCGTTTGTGTGACACGTGACGTGTCAAACTAAATAGATGTGATTCGATCAGGTACAATTGCTCCACACGAAGGGGTGCGATCTAATGGCTAAGACTGCATCTGTTTGGGTGTGTGTGAAACAACACACTGGTTTAGTAGTTGGACTAATTTGGTTAAAATTAAATTTAGCGGTCAGAAAATGAGCGGATGCACTGAAGAAATGAGATATCACACTCAAATGTACAAGTACATATGAATTGCGATCTAATTATAATTTCAAACTCATTTGAAAAGTGTCGTAATTGTTATAATAAATTTTGATTGATTAGTTGGATGAGGTAATACAATCATGTTTGCTATAACTATTAAATTATTTAAATTCTAATTAAATTTTTTATAAAGGCTAAATTGCAAAAAGTCAAAATTAGATTAATGCAACTTAATGAGTTTTTTGCATCCCTTTAATGAATTTGCTGCGTGTCTTCAGGCACGGGCACACGCTAATTATTAAATATAAGAGCGCAAAATACAGTACTTGGTATAAAAGTATAAATAGATAAACTCCAACTGAAAACCTAATAATTTTCCGTACAAAATCAAATAATCCAATGTTTATGTTGTTATCGGCAAATCAAATACCCATTATTGCAGTCATAATTTAATAAATAACATTAATTACCACTTCACTGCCGATGGTGGATTTTCTTTTAATGAAATTTCCAACTTTAATTCATTCGGATTGGAATCTATCGTATGGTACATCCATTCTAGACATGTAATTGAAGTAGGAAAAATTCATAAATGATAAGAATTCTTTCATTCTAATTTAAAAAGTCTGTGTGCTAAATATATGACTTTTCTCGTTTATTTCTTAACATAACTCTTAAGTTTTGAATTGAGAAATTAAATATTTTTAATCAAATTTTGAAACTATTATTGCAGATGTTTAGTTTTATTTTTGTAGTAAAAAATTTATTATTAATTAAACTTTAGGTTTTCGATCAATAACTTTAAATCACCTCAATAACTAATGATTTACAAATAAATAAGCGGAACGGATCCATAATCGATACATCATTTGCAAAGCATACTTTGGATGGATTATTAGTGATGATAGGTTTAAAATGATGAACTCTAACACTACTTATATTATTCATCATTTTAAAATTTTGAATTAATACGGCCTTGAAGGGTGGCTCATACACAACATATTCAAAAAACAATTGACCACGAGTCGAAATGGTTTGTGGGTTCCAATCACTTCTGGTGGCGAAACCTAATAAGATAGCAATTAGAACTAAAGAGGTAATAAGTAGGGTAATTTACGTATAACCTTTTTTTATTTTTTAATTGTTTTAATGTACCCCTAATCTTTTTAAATACAACGATGAACATTTTTTAGATTGACGCACATGACTATTTACGATATTCTCCTCTAATTGCTTCAATCCAAAAGGAATTGATGACTACATTTAGAAATATCATAAGGTACATTGAAACAATTGAAAGATGAAGAGAATTAAATAAAATTGAGTAATAAATGAATGAGATTTTATATAAATTACCCTAATAAGTACTTGGTCATGAATTTGAAAACCTCTTATTTCTCAATAAAAATGTTGACCTACTTTCACACCAAATATCTCGTAGAGGTCCTTTAGTGTATCGATGAAACATGATAAAAAATTAATATTATTTTCGACAAAAATAAAACATTAAATATATAAAATTATTTGAAATAAACTATTTCTTTCTCGACTTACCCACTACTTGAATCGGATATTGTGAATACTAACAAATCCCAAAATATCCCCATTTTGTCTTCCTTTATGAGGTTCACTAACCAATTAAAATTGTGTTACTCTGACTTAATAGTCACATGTACGAATTACAAAATTAATCTCTCTACTTGAATGGATAATGTTTGATACATTTAAACCTTACAATAATCTCTCTAACTGAATAGTATTTAAGCTATTAGACAATCTGCACCAACTTGTCATTTGTGGCTATTAATTTTGTTCTCGTTTATGTAGTTATACAAATGGATAATTTAAATTAGGGTTCTATTTATCTCTTCGGCTTAGGTTTTCATCCTATCAATTTTTTAAACTTATGTTTTAATCCTATTTTTGTATAGTTTGACAAATTTGCCATTATTTTTTAGGGATACTTCCTTTGGTTAGTTAATTCTTGATTTGTTAAGTTTATATTTGTAGCACTAATTTAGGTTTAAAACATAAAATTATAATTATCTTTACCTGAAAATGGTAGTTTGATATTTATAATTATCTTCACAATTTTATGAAAATATACCATGACCTGCAGGTGTTGTTCCTTACTAGAAAATTTACCATAATATCTGCAAACTTTCCATAACTTGCAGATTTAGCGTTTTACCCCGTAAATTTACTATGAAATCTGTCAATTTATCAGATGCCGTGCATTACCTTTAAATTTACCATGATATATGCAAATTTACCATGAACGACAAGTGTTGTTCCTTACCTACAAATTTACCACGACCTTCAAATTTACCATAATATCTAAAAATGTATCATGACCTGTAGATTTTGTTTCTTTTTAGCAAATTTACCATAACTTTCAAATTTACCATGATATCTGAAAATTTACCACGACCTTCAAATATACTATGTCTAGGTCAATATCATCAAAACCAAACATGTATTCCAACGATTCGTACCTTACCCTAGCCCATAGTCCGACGAAAACAATTCGACTTCCGTTGTCTTTCTCCGGTAGTAGTCAAATCAAGTCAGTATTCTGTATTCCAGTACCGGCGATCAGTGTTCTGTAGATGTGGTGCGGTGTTTATATGCGATTTCAGTGAGTTGATGGATTCCAGAAGTCTAGATCTATGATGAGGATTGTTGGTCGTTTTTTTCAGTCTCACGATTTTAGGAGAGACCAGTCCGATATTTGAAAAATGATTGTTAATAGTGTGTTTTTATGAATTTACTGCTAACCTTGGTTAATGTCAAGATAAGGGAGGCTTGATATTTTTTTTAAAAAAGACAAAAATTTAATGTTTGTAAGTGTATAGAATGAAAAAATAATAAATACTTATAGATGAGACTAAAAAATAAGTTCTCCTGTACAAATTACTTGATATAAATTCAGTGGGAAGACCGAAAGTTTTTCCTGTCATTAATTTCAAAGTTTAAAAACTAACATTTTGTTTAGAAGTTAGGAAAATGAAGAGAAAAGAAGAGAAAATAATTTTTTTTCTCCCTTACTTATTTGATTTTTAGTGTAGAAGGAAAATGGAATATGTAAGAGAAAAACAAAAAGAATTATCTAGATATGACAAAAGAAAATGGTAGAAAAAATGGGAGAGAAATTTTTTAAAAATCTCAAGATATTTAGTGAATTTTAATTTTCTTTTAAAAACCAAACAAAAAAAAAGTCTCTTTCTCTTCTCCTTTCTTTTGAAATAAAACAAAAAAAAATAATTAATTTTTTTTCACAATTTTTTCTTCAATTACTTTCACTTTTTTTCTTTTCTTTTCCACGAATTCCAAACAAAATCGCCACTAAGTCGAAGTAATTATAAAATTGGCCGGATATATCTGTTGAAAAAAAAGTCCAACTATTGTTATGAACTGAGGTGCAACAGATACGTACATCTTCTGTGTAGGACTTTTTATCTGTCGCAGTGAATCCGTATGCTTGTGGTTCTGAAATAATCCAATTTATTCCGCAACGGATAACCCAGAAAGTATGATACAAATTGCGTACACATCGCAATCCAGAATCAGAGGTGGTTTTCTGGTTCTGGATTGGGATAACCCATCTAAATTGCATGATTTATTCTTGAAGGTGACACTTCAGATGCAAACTTATGCCACCCACAAAATTTAACATCACGAAATGGTGATGAAGCTCATAGCCTCCATGGATTGCGTTTTGATTCAGCACCCACTGTTTCCTCAAATCTTCATCGGCCCAAGGTATAGAATTATACAGTAAAACAAATTCATGTTTTCTTCTTTTACATTGCCTGGAAACTTACACATCGTGGTCCAGTTTCAGCTTCCATCGCTCTACCACAGCTCTTCAGATTTTAGGGTCTGGGCTGCAGAGGCACCGGTGGCTGAATTCTGCATGTTGGGCGGTGAGGGGACCTGGAATTGGCGCAGACAACCTGTTTGATGGAAGTTCTATGAAAGGAAACGAAAATGGGTCTGTGTTGAGCGCCTTAGATGACTCGTCCTCGGTACCGTTTGGGACAGTAGATGCTGAGATTACACCAGAAACCAGTGATTTCTTTGTGAGTGATGCCGAGGGAGACCCTGACTGCCCAACTGAAGGATTCTCTTCCATTGAGCAGGCTCTTAACGTGCTACGCCAAGGCAAGGTTGGCACACCTAGTTACAACTTACATACCTCTCTAGCATATTCTGTTTGGCATTGTTTTCATTTTCTTTGTTTTAGGCTTCAGTCTTAGTTTTTCTGGTTTTGGGAAACAGAAAAATGAAAAGGTCGAAACCACTCATAGTTTTCATTTCTGCGGAAGCATTTAAATGGTCGGAAACATATTTTTAGTATTTCCTGAGGAAATGGGTTGCTCCCCAGAAGCAGGTTTTGAAAACAGTTCGCTAAACAAGTTTTGTGGTTCTGGAAAGAGCAAAGAAAACTGAAAGCGTTAAAGATAACAGAACTGGTTAAAGTTGTACTAAGCTATAAGCTTGAACAGTGTTTTTGCTGACCCATTTTGTGCGACACTGCCAAAGTTCGTGATTGTTGTAGATGATGAAAGTGGGGATATTGAAGGAACCCTTACTATGGCCGCATCTCTTACAAGTCCTAAGGCTATTGCGTTTTTGGTTAAGCATGGATCAGGGATTGTTTCTGTAGGAATGAAAGATGTGGATCTTGAGAGACTAAAGCTCCCACTAATGTCACCCGAGAAGGAAGATGACTCTTCTGCTCCCTCTTTCACAATCACAGTGGTATGTATGGTTCCATAATAGAATTATTTACCTCATAACGGGATTTTTTTATTACCACGTCAGAACTGATTGCACCTTTTGTTGATATGTAACCTAAAACCAATATTAAAGTGTTATGCACATAGGAGGGTTGCGATAGTGAAAAAGCCACACCATTGGACGAAAAAGAATACAACATTCTTTGGTAGCTTCCATAAAAAATTTATGCATTGGCTTCTTACAATGTCAGAATAAAAATTTAAATGTTCCAAGCTGTTCCATTTCCACATGATACCCAGTTATTCTCTTGATCATTTAGCTCTCCTTTTGCATAATAAATTGGCTCCATATGAAGGTTTTGAGAGGACTGACTGGTTATTTATACACTCCTGTATAACTTTATAGGATGTGAAAGCTGGCACCTCTACTGGGGTATCAGCTTCAGACAGAGCAAAAACCGTTCTTGCTCTTTCATCTCCTAATTCTATGCCACACAACTTCAGGAGGCCTGGACATGTGTTCCCCCTAAAGTACCGAAATGGTGGGGTCCTTCGGAGAGCTGGTCATACTGAGGCTTCTGTGGATTTGGTCACGATGGCTGGCTTGCCACCAATTTCTGTTCTTTCAACCGTGGTTGATCCAGATGATGGCTCTATTGCCTCTCTGCCCAATTTAAGAAAGTTGGCCCTGGAACACAGAATTCCAGTGGTTTCAATTACTGATTTGATTAGGTGAGATACACAAGATGTCCTCTTGAATTTAAATCCTAAGGGTGTAATGAGGAGTAATAACAGGAACTGGTCTATTATAAGATTGATTAAGAAGCTTTTATTGAGCATGTTTGATATACCAACTTTCCTTACTGCATTAAACAAAACATGTAAGTTAACTGGGATGGCAACACGAGTTGTGTCTGGATCATGGATTTGTGGAGAGATTAAACAAGGAAAGGAAAATGATAGGGAAACCCACGGGTAAATTTAGCTTCTTCACTCTCTCATCCTCTTATGTATCTTCCTAAATCCCTCCACAAACCCATGATCCAAACGCAGCTGACGTGCTCAATCAATTTAGTTAACCATATTTCTTTGGGCACATTTGTTTAACTTGATCAGTTGTTTTGTGCCTTGAAAATTCAGTTTCATTTCTATTAACTTCCATAGTTTCATCTTAAAAGTAGTTCTTGCTGTCTCATTCTGCATTCTGCTTGTAGGTATAGGAGAAAAAGGGAAAAGCTTGTTGAAAGAACTTCTGTTTCACGTTTGCCAACTAGATGGGGCCTCTTTCAAGCCTATTGCTACCGCTCGAAGCTAGACGGAACCGAGCATGTAGCGGTGGTAAAGGTAATTATGTTTCTCAAAAGGTAAGCTTCATATTATGTAGGTGCACCATACTTCTGCTAAGCTATTTCTATCTTCCCTTCAATACCAACAGGGAAACATGGGCCATGGCCAAGATGTTCTAGTAAGGGTTCATTCAGAGTGCTTGACCGGGGATATTTTTGGATCAGGTCGGTGTGATTGTGGAAGCCAGTTGGCGCTGGCAATGCAGTTAATTGAACAGGCTGGAAGAGGAGTGTTTGTGTACCTCAGAGGTCATGAAGGGCGTGGAATCGGCCTTGGTCACAAGCTTAGGGCCTATAATTTGCAGGATCAAGGTCATGATACGGTTGAGGCCAATCTAGAACTAGGATTTTCTGCTGATGCACGCGAGTATGGTATTGGCGCCCAGGTCAGTTAGAGAAAACTTGCTTTCCAATATCCACTCTTAAATTATTAAGGGACTTCTTGTTTAGTGGTCAAAAACTCATCCTATTCGGCTGTGGGTTTGAGTTTGAGGACAACTACCTTGTGGATCTAATGCCAAAGGTTAGGTTTCTACCCAGTTTGCCCTTCCGAGATACCCATTAGTTGATCCAAACTGTGGAGAAGCGAAAAATTTCATTGCCCTCCCTTTCATTTTCCTTTCCCTTGTTAGTCCCTCAAATAAATGTTCCAAGCAGTGTCTTATGGTTTCGGAGGACAAAAGAGTTCATATTGTTTAACTTATTTTACTTTATACGACAGATCCTAAGAGACGTTGGGGTACAGACAATGCGTTTAATGACCAACAACCCTGCCAAATTCACCGGTCTGAAGGGCTACGGATTGGCTGTGGTTGGGCGTGTTCCTGTTTTGACGCCCATTACTGAAGAAAACCGAAGGTATCTGGAAACAAAACGTACTAAGATGGGTCACGTTTATGGGTCTGATATACAAGAACCATTGGCTGGATTCATCAGTCCAAATGTTGATAATACAGGCTCAACCGAGGGACCTCAATTTATTGAATAATACACGTACATTTTGAATTTCAGTAGCCCAATCTTGTGTTGGTATGGATTATGGAATTTTGTTCAAGGGTTTATACTTTCTGTTGAATACCTTGTTCTGGATCTATTTACTTGCTCATTCAAAGTACTTGATAAAGAGCCTCATATAACATCGAAAATGCCCCAATAAGGCGTCTTGAAGTTTCTTTCAGCATGTTTCCAGTATATTAGTCATTGTGTGGTGTTAGAGTGCAGGCTTTGGTGTAACTTTTTGGACTCCAATCAATGATGAGAGATGTGCATAACAAGGCTTCTTTCTTTGAGCAAATACCTTTTCTGGGTGATCTTGTCAGGGATTGTGTATGCACTTATACACTACTCTTTATTTGATGATGCCGAAATTTTCTCTGAGTTGTTCAAAATGACGTCATTCATCTCTAGCTAGGGTACGCACTGCAGTTGACCATAGTTGCATGTTAAACTTTTCCAGAGAGGTTTGGCTACACTTCTACTACCACCATAGCTCTCTTCTGGATGCATCTTCTGGAAAGAATATAATCAACTTTTTTTTTCCCTGCAAAAGGGTGTAGTACCTGAAGTGCTGGAAAAAATAGATGGGTTTTTTTCTATATTTATCTTAGTCTTCTGAGTTGAAGTAAAACAGCTGGCATCTTGTGGATCTATTCTAGGTAAAGAACTCTGTAGGATGTGGGACCAAATGACTTGCTAATGGGCCTCCAACAAAGAATACACGGAAATAGAACACTCATGGGCAGCTCAAATGAGCCTGGAACCAAGTATCAATGCAAGTGGTGTGGAAGTAGTGAGAGTTTCGTAAGGTTTTAATTTGTTTTCAAATTCCCCAAGCAAACTGCACAATCCGTTTTGCTTTGGCCCAACTCTTCTTCGCTTTTCTTCTTGAACTGGGTAATTGTAATTGAGTGCATAATGAAAGATTCCAGTCCTGGTGCTTTGTGATTGCAGAGAAGGGTCTTCGTGGTTTTCCCCATTCAGAAGTTGCCTTTGAGCTCTGTTTCTAGAAAAAGTTATGACATGAAAATGGCAGCATTGTCGCTGCACTAACCTGTAGTAACTTAGCAACAGGATGAGTGTACCATGAAGTCCACCAAAGTGGCCACAAATGGCTTCCAGTGTGGTGGTTCGAAGGCCGGAGATGGGGTTGGAAACGGAGGCATGTTATGATCAAGTTGTAGATGATAAAAATGGAAGCTTAAATATCTTAAAGAACACTTTTCTGGTGTTCTTCTGGAGTTTGAAGATATTGGGCGATCAAATCAATGTGGCAACATGTATGAACAACAGGACATCAACAGTTTGGTGATAATTTTAAGCGTTACCAGTTGGATGCATAGAGAATGGGCTCTTTTTCGTTCCTGAACTTGATGATTCTATTTTTGTCTCATGCAGGTCTTTCACTTTTTTGCCAGAAAATTCTGTGTACAGATACGTATCACACTGCTGGAGAAAATCCACTAAACATTAAAATTAAACTTCTTTCTTTCTCATTGTTTTGCAATACACATGCATCCTTGCACTTGATGATTCTATTTTTGTTTCATGCAGGTCTTTCACTTTTTTGCCAGAAAATTCTGTGTACAGAGATACGTATCACACTGCTGGAGAAAATCCACTAAACATTAAAATTAAACTTCTTTCTTTCTCATTGTTTTGCAATACACATGCATCCTTGCACTTGATGATTCTATTTTTGTTTCATGCAGGTCTCTCACTTTTTTGCCAGAAAATTCTGTGTACAGAGATACGTATCACACTGCTGGAGAAAATCCACTAAACATTAAAATTAAACTTCTTTCTTTCTCATTGTTTTGCAATACACATGCATCCTTCGTTTACACACGCGTGCACGCGCGCGCATGTAACACACATAAAACTCAATCAACATGGCTTGTTCCCCGTGACATGACAATGGTAGCTGCACTGAATTCACAACAGAAAATGTTTCGGTTGAAGAATCCATGTCTGTCTCTTTATAAGCAAAGCTGAGTGATTTTGAAAATTATATTCCTTTCCAGGTATTTTTTTTGAGTTTCTTTCCTGTTTGCTGAACTTAATATTTCTTCCAATAGTGCTCAAATTTACCTCTGCAGGCAATGGCTACAGAGATAGACAGGAGGAAAAACAAGAAGCTCTACTTCGATTCGACTGTCCAAAACGATTATGTGATTTCCAGCAATGACATTCCATTTCCAGCGAAGTGAAATTTTGTCAGTGCTTTCTTATCCACTCATATTCATCTGACCTGTTGCTGAAATTTATCATAGAATTTCTCAGATTACATCATTCATCCGTTATGTTCTACCAGAAGAAATTTTTCCAGAGAAAATTGAACCGAACTTATGCAGAGGAAGAATCGACTACGCTTCATCTCATGGATCTCTGTTGACTAGTCTTCTACGATCTGTACAGAGGACAAGCTCAAATCAATCTGGAACCACAGTATCAGTGCAAGCGACACGGAACGAGTGGGAAAAATGAGGTAAGTTTTTATCTAGTCACCTTCTTGGAATTCACCTAAGCAAATTGGACAGTCCCTGTTGCTTTGGTCTGATTCTTTGTCATTCTTTTTCTTGAGCTGAGTAATGTAAGAGCCCACTCCTTGGCTTTGAAACTGTAGAGAAGGATTATCATGGTGTTGCTATCCATAGGTCTCATTTGAGCCTGGTTTTCTACAGAGGTCCTTCTTTCAAAATTACAGCAATGTCGCTTCAATAGCCCGTAGTAACTCAATAACGGGAAGATCATAAAAGAACTACTACCGAAGTGAAAATTTCGATGTTTGGAGATGGGATTGGGAGTGGAGTCATTGTTTCGGGTCTAGTTGTGGAGGATAAAAATTGGCAGATTAGAGCTCTGAAAGAATTATGTTTCCTGTGTTGGTCTAGAATTCGAAGACCTTGGGCCGATCAAATAAATGTGGCGACATGTACAGACGTCAAAGTTTGGTGATAATTTTAAGGAAAACTTATCAGATGAAGAGCCGAATGGCTTCGTAATATTCAAATCTAAAGCATCTGTCCTTTTTTTTTAATCCATGTTTGTTGTTATTCTAAGTTCAAACACGTGAGAGAATTTGGGACTTGAGTTTTCTGATTGATTGCATGCAATCCAATACTCAAAACAAAGCTTTGAAGCATTTATGATCCTCCTATTTGTTTCAAGCTGAACTTGCACTTTTTGCAATAAATTCTGTGTGTGTGTTTTAAATTGATATGACACTACGAGAGAAATCTGTGTGTATGTGTATGTGTATGTGTATGCGCGTGTGTGTGCATATAGACATATCAAAAACGTGGCTCGTTCAAGTGGATTGATAATGAAAGCTACACAGAATACACAGCAGGAAATAGATTCGAAGGCTGAATGTTTCGATCAAAGATTCACGATACTGTGCCCATATCTGCATAAGCCAAGTCGAGGTTTCAGGTACTTATTTCTGAATTTCTTTTTCATGTTCTCGGGTTTATGTATCTGCTAGCAGTTCTCAAATTTACCTTACAGGTTGCAGGTCATTCATGGTTTTGAATACCGGATCAGCTTGGGTTCCGGTTTGTCTATTGGTACGGTACGTACCGGTATCAGTCATATACTAGGTACCGTATTGGATTTATCACAACTATCAATATATATATATATATATATATATATATATATAACCATAGAGAGAGAGCCAAAATTTTTTTTCTTTTTTCGCAACTAAAAAAAAAAAAATCCGGTGGCTGGTATTGAGAACGGTACGATATTATAGGTATTTGGTATTATTTTTTTGCCAAAATGGTACATATTGACCGGTACGATATTCAGAACCTTGATTTCATTGTCTATACTTCCTCCAGAACTCATAAACTGCTGTCTCCATCATATTAGAAAATTTAAACAATAGTAATACAATTTCCAGCAACGAGATTTCATTTTCAGGAAGACCAATTTTTCTTGATGCAAACTCTGCCAATTTTCTCCCTTTGTTTTTGTCTTTTTAATGATTTTTCTTACCACCTCACATGGCCAGAAATATGAGCTGGTCTTCTTCTCCGTATAGACTCAACAGTCCAGTCCATTTGGGAAATAATAATCTGGAAAAGCTTTTCATACAAAGATCTTTATTTAATAGAAAATTATGCTAAATATAAGCTGAGTGAAACAGTTTTGTTTGTGGGACCTTGTTCAGATGATCAAAAACAACTCCAACCGGATGCTGTTTCCACTTTTTTCTGTGATCCCTTTTTGACATATAGAAAAATCTGTTTGTCCAGAGTAAAATATTTTGTGCGTGGGGTTAGATGTGAAAATAGTAAGGGCGTAGTTTGTTTTTTAGTCGCAAATAGTATTTCTTGTCATCGTTTTTTATTATAAGGGTAGTGTTGTCTTGTCAAAGATTAACAGGGTTAGCGTGTATAAACCATCTTAAGCCTTATATTATTTTATTCCTATACTGTTTTGGTACTGTTTGGCACTGTATTATTTCAGCATTGTTTGGCACTGTTTCGATTCCTAAATCATCTTTGGGCATCTTTTTTTGGTAATTCTTCTTCTCTTACTCAGTTTTTATCATGTCTGAGGATAAAATATAAGCTATGAATATATGGCTGAATCATGTCCGAGGATTACATGCAGCTATAAGCATACAGTTGACTAGTAATAAATGCTCTTATTGGTCAAATTTAAACAATTTTATTACTGGTTAGGGATTATGGGGACATGTAGATGGTTCGGTATTGTAACCTGTCGATCTTACGATAGAAACAGATTCTTACTCAGTGTCACAACTACGTAGAACTAAGTATTGACATTAATTTTTCTGAATATTATACAGTGGAAAAAGTATGGAATTATTTGCGGACTACGTATTTTGAATCGAACTTTGCTAAGTAATATGAGCTTGAAATGTCTATCCAGAGTGCTACTCAAAATGATAAATCGATTCAAGAATTTAATAATGAGATAATTAATTATTTGGGTTTAGTTAGGTCCAATAAATCTTCAGATTTGTAATTACTTCATAGTTATGTGCACCATCGTGAAAAACGTCTTGTGCAGTTTTTCATGAATCTTCGAGATCAATTTGACCCCATTAGTTGGACTATTTTGCATGTGCAGTTTGTAAACTTCTTGTTGAAAAAATAGGTTCAAAGTGTCTTATGATGGATCTCATACTTTGTCCATCTTTGCATCATTGGATACTAAACTATTTACACACTGACAGAAGTGTGGACCCCACATTTATGATCAGAGTATGTTGTTTTATAAAATTTGAGCTTCAAATTAACCTTCCATGTAAAAAATCTTCTCATTTGGAAATCATGAAGTACTTGATCAAATTCTTCAATTTTTATCGCAAATTTTAGACAGAAATTCTATAATATGACAAGTACTATTCTTTCGAAGTTCTCTTCATACTTTATTTTTTTTATTGTATTAATTTTATACTTGTATCTTACGATATATAAAATTTTCTTTGCTGATGAGATGAAAAAAACAGGTACCGTTGAATCAAGCACTAATAATAACACTATGGCTAAAAAAGGTGTAAGTTTTCCAAAAAGGATGATAGATTTGAGACTTGATGTGAGCTCTCTACAAAATGCATCCACTCATGGCTAAAATTGAAATTGAAATTGTGAAAAGAAATTGTCATTCAATCCCAAAACTGAGTATTCCCATTTACACCCTGAATCATCAATTTACACCCCGAAAAGAAAAACTAGGTAGAAAACCAGAGAATCATCTATGGTTTCACTGGAATCTTTGTCGCTTGCCGGGCGGAACATAACCACCACCACCAGCAAAATTCAACATAGATGCTGTTGTCAACATTTGAGAAGAAGATCCACAAGAAATCATTTCACCAAATGGTGAAGAACTCACTGATTTAGGCAATAACCCTAGATTCCCATCTGGTTTCTGATTGCCTACTAATTCCAAACCACACCCATTGATTGAAACAGGTGGAATATGATATGCTTGGAAAGGGGGAGGATTCCGCCACCGGGGAAGCGGTCCCGCCAGAAGAAGAGTCTGAAGCAGTGGCCCTGCCTCCATCACAGCCCTCAACAGTTTCCCTTGTTCAGGTAAATCTTTTCCCTTTACAAAATTGTCAACAACCAAACAACCTTGATCAAAATTAGGCATTTCTGAAGCAAATGGCTTCTTCTTGTTCATGTTAGAAAGTAGCTCTGGGGATGAGACTGGATCGAAAAAGGAATCAACCGGGGACGATCCGTAGGTATCGGATAAGCTGTTTGATTCGGTTATGCTTGAGTTGGGTTTAGTGGGTTGGAATTGGGGTGGTGGGGAGAGGAATTCAGGTAGTGGAGTGGAAGTTGTGAGTTTTGTTAGTAGTTTTTGGAGTTGGTCTCTTGCTTCATCTCTTTCTTGGCGAGTGATTTTGAGGAGTTGAAGCAGTTGCTTCACGGTTTCTCCATTCTTTTTCATCTCCTCATCTGCTTCAGCTCTAGCTGATTCCAGTTGTATTGTGGTGTAGATCAGCTTCTGCTTCAGCTCATCCATGTCCTGCAAATTCAAATAGACTCCATGAGAGAGAGAGAGAGAGAGAGAGCGCATGAAATGGACAATTAATACAAAATTAGGAGCAAATGAAAAATATCCACATGGCCCCAAGCCACTTGAGTCAAACCAAGCTACTTTATTGAGTTGTAAATTAAAAAGGGGGGGAAATTAAAGAAAAAACCATTGGATTCCTTGTTCAAAGAAATAGAAAGGGGATACCCATAAAATTTCTTGCACTGGCATATACTGTTTCTGGGGAAGATATTGAATTGCCCGAAATAAAAATAAAGTAATAGTTTAAGAAAAAAAGAAATGGACTTAAAAAATAACCACTGAACAGAGTACAAAAGGACTGAATTGTACAAAAGAAATGGACTTCAAAATTCAATGAATTTTGGGTAAAAATACAGAAATTCTCACGAAAAGATGAGAAGGCAATTCAGAAGGGGAAACAGAGAGAGAGAGAGAGGATAAAAATCTAGGTTTGAGTTCAAGTAAAGAAGAATCTATACAGTGAGAAAACTTTAAATGCAGAGCCAAATAAACCATTAAATCTGACCCAAAAGAGAAGGAACTAGAAAGACTGACAAATGAAGAAATGAGGAGTGACCCACCTCTTGATAACTCCATAATGAAGCCATGTCCTCCATTTCTCTCTCTCTCTAGGAGCAAATGCAGAGCAATTAGGGGAGTTTGCTAAGAGCGGGGTTGTGACTCATTTATAGAAAAAAGGTCTGAATAAAATAGAGAGAGAGAGAGAGAGAGAGAGAGAGTAATGGCTTTCTCACAAACTGCCAGACTACCCAATCCACATCAAAGAAAAAAAATTAATTAAGGAATCCCCAAAACCTTTCCATTAAATAGAAAGAAAAACTTTGAAATTCCCTCCCCCCACCCTCTCTCTGGAAAATGGAAATATGCAATTGGAATTGCCTTCCACTCTTTCAGGTCTCTCTCTCTCTCTAATGGTAGTCAATGAGTAACATAAATCCAGTTAGATATTCCTTATATTCCTTGATGCGTGTATGGGGGAAATTAAAGCTGTTGTTTCTCTCTCTAATTAATTGGAAAGCAAGCTGTTATTTACGCGGTTTTGGTTTGTTAAAAAAGGCAAACTTTCCCGAAATAACCCTTTTAGACCTTTTGGTATGATTTGAGGTTTCCTTTCGGCGTCTTCTCACTCTGGTTGAGACGGGTCACCGTTCATCGTTCACCGTTCGCTTTGATGATGAGGATAATAATTCTTAGGGAAAATTACCCAAAAGTGGTATGGACTAAAAATAATTACCATAATAATGATTCACAGTTTTAAAATTATCACAATCATGGTCTTTATAAAAATAATTATTAAAATATAATGACCATGCACATTTATAACCACAATATCCTTCTGATAATATTGGTTTGCACCTTGGAACATGGTGACTTATATCACGGAACAAAATGACTTACACCCTTGACACTATTTGGTAATTCTTCTTATTGTGCAAGTCGTTTACCTTTACGGTGCAAGTCAATATTACTATTCGGTAATTCTTTCTATGGTATAAGTGATTCACTTTTATGGCGCAAGTTACTCTGTTGCAAGGTGCAATTCAATGTTATTATTTGGTAATTCTTCTTATAGTGCAAATTGTTTACTTTCAAAGTGTAAATCACTTTGTTTCATGAGGTGCGAGTATGGGTGTCATATGGGAGGGGTCAATAGCTCGCTACGGGAAGTAGTGTGGAGGAAACCATGTGGTTTTGATACAATTTTGTAATAGCCTCTTGAGGACTTGGTCCAATTCTTCAACACTGCCACTGATAGATGGGTGTTTGGTCACCATATTTTATGAATTATTTTTGTAAAGATCATATTGTCGTAATTATTTTTAGTCAATACCACTAATCCATAATTTTCCCTTATTCTTACACATTTGTGATAAAAATATATTATAAATTTATTTTAACATCAGAATTGTTCAATTTTGTAGCGAATTAAGTTGTTAAAAAATTATGTAAAAATTAAAGTTAACTGGACATAGATAAATACTTAATTAAAAAATACATTGTTTAATTAGGTCTAGAATCCAATAGAGAAAATTAAACGTTTGGATCAATTACTTGTTAATATCCAATTCTGTACGAATTAATTCTTAAAAAATGAAGGGAAGTTATCAAAAATTGCTTTAAATTAAAAAAAAAACCCTTCAAAATCTCAAAAGTTGGTTGACTGTCAGCGATGCAACAAGTAGGGGCTTATCATCTTGAGACTGTAGGTTTAAATCTCACCACCAATACAAAACTGGGCCACTAAAACTTTTTCGGTCATTAAATTTAATATTTTAAAATTAATTGAGATGTGCGTAAATTAATCTGAGCATTCAGTTATTAACATGAAATCCTTCCAAAAGTAATTGCATGATTCTAAGCTCAAGCATTTTATGTGGTGCACTAATTTCCACTTTTAGCTTTTCACTGTTTTTTGGACACTCGTAATGGAGAATTAAGAGGGCGAAAATAAAAATTAATGTCAACAAAGTCAGTTGTCCCTCGAAATAAGATTTTTTTTTCCATAAAAAGAAGGACATTTTCTAGATTAAAGCAACATATAAAGTCTACATGACAAAAGGGTAATTAAAAGAGCATTTCAAAATTAGAGTTAATCACAATTTTATCTTTATTCGATCGCGTCATAAAAATAATTAAATAAATTGAATGGAATACCTATTGAAACATAAATTATAAAACAGATTCATTTTGCTAGTGTGTATGCTAACTACTTTTATTGCTAAAGATGCAAGAACAGTAATTTTTAAGTGGTAGTCTTTAGTTCTTGTAATGATAGCTTTTGTGGGAAATTTTATGTAACGATATGGAATTTTAAAATCATTTAGTTGCATTTTATAAAAAATAATTTATATTTAATGGTTAAACTTTAATTAATATGTTAAAATAATTAGACCGATCGAAGGTGAAAATCAAGAGTGCACGTTTGTGATGCAAAATGCAAAGCACCGGAGTATTTTCTAGTTCTTTCCCCTTCACCGGGTGATACTTCAACGTTGTACTTGGGGAAAAATCTATATTTGTACGTTAGGGTCCCTAAAGGAATGTACGATACTTGGATTAAGGCGGCGAAAAGATAATTAAGTGATCGTTATTATGTGATCACTTGTAAAAACAAACAAAAATAAATAAAAGAAATTGGTTTGGGTGACCCCAACTATCGCGATTTTGTTGGATGAAATTGACTCATTTATTTATGTATTGAAAGGACCCCACTAGAAGGAGTTAGAGATGGTTGAGGGTGACCCGAGATTGTTTGTAGTGAGATGCAAGTTGGGCAGGGGATATCGGGGGGGGGGGGGGGTGGGTGGGTGGGTTGACGACCAGAGTTTTGGACAGTCTTGAACAAGATCGGGGAGCGCTTAAGATTTGCTAAATTGGACCTGATACGCCACATTCGTAGAGATCTTATGAGTTCAAAATTGACTTGATAGGACGGTAAAAAATCCTTTCATTACAAGATCAACGGTGACTTAGTCGGGCACAACACTTAGGTCTAAGTTCATTAAGGACCCGTTATAGGTAAGGGGTGGTCAATTCCAATCGAGTACCTTACGCTAAAGACGACAAGTAAGAATTGATCTCTCGAGGAAGAGTTCCCTAAAAACACTAAATGAAGATTAGTAATGAGTTGACATGATTACTCCGATTGTTTGCATATATCTTGTTTTGTTTTATATATTGAGTTTGTCGGGTAGTAAATTCTATTGAGCGTCACAATTCATAGAGTAATTTTCCTACCATTGGCGTTCCATGTTAGATATAGAAGAACAGTCGAGAATACAGCAAGAATGCAACCTGAGTATGAAGAATGATGCTATAGTGCAGAACACTTCAACAACACATGGACTTCTTACCCCTAGTTACTTTGTATCATTTATTTTAAGCTATTGCACTTAGGGATGACAACGAGGCGGATCGGGGCTGTTATTAGGATAACCATACTCCATCCGCGACTATTATATCCTACCCGAAATCGTCCCAATAACCGTTAACCATTCAGTTAGGTTAACCATTCAGTTCGAGAAGATTCCGAACTGAACCGTAATCAAAATCGAAAAAAAACTAATAAACAGCAAAATATGTACAAAAAAATAGCATCCCATTAGATGAACGATCGTTGATCGCAGCTAGAGAATGGAGAATCAAGTCTTCTAACTTTCAAGTTCCAATTTCTCAAACTCCATTGCGCCGTTTATATTTAGGTTTAGGATTAAGGGTTATAATTATAATTTTATATATATAATGACATTTTAATTTCGATTGAATTCGAAGATTTATTTGATTATTGATCTAAATCATAACTTAATCAAATCCAAAGCAAAGGCCATTTTAATTACTTTTGTACACGTAAAATGAGCTAAGGAGGGCTCAAAATGTCTGGAATTGCCTTGCGTGTTGAGATGCTCTTAACAATAGCTCCTTGCGTCTACCCAAAGCAAAGGCACATAGGCTATTAATAAGACAGACTCAATTTGTCATTGTCACATGAAACCAAAGTACATAGAACCTACCTAGATTAAAAGACAAAAATAATCTGCCGATTTGTGTAATGTGGTATTTATTGAAATTTTTGTTATTTTTATGTGAATTTTTTTTTATAATTTTTTGTTTTTCATCAATTTTTTGTGATTTACTGGTTCATTTCGACAAGTGCTTTCAAAAAAATTATAAATTATAAGCTAAATTTGAAAAAAGTTAAGAAAAGACAAAAATAAATTAAAAACATAGTTTTTTTAACTTATTTATCGTCTTTAGTGATATTTTTTTAACTTTTGGACATAATTTTATACTTTTTAGATTTCTTTTATCAAGACGGATTGAGATTAAAATAACAAATACAAAAAAAAATGAATAAAGACAAAAAATTAATTGCAAAAAATTAGTTAGGCAAAAAAAAACTATAATATTATAATAATATTGTATGTAACTATTGGATTTATTATTGTCCAGCTTTTCAAATAATAGACCTATTTTTATTGGAATATGCTAGCTACTAGGGGGGCGGGCATTGGCTAGCTAGATTGCTTTGTGAACTGCCCAACGAAACTGAATAAACCAGACTGTTGACTTATGTCTCTTTTTAGCTATAAAGAATAAGTAATGATATGGATCCAAATTTGAGCATATATATATTTAAAATTGTTCGAATATTTATGTGAATTGCATGCAATATACACGCCTGACACACACGCGTATTGAACGGCCCCCGACACTTGATAGTTTTTATTAGAAATTAAGATTGAAATATGGCCTATATCGTCAAGCTCGTCTTGAGATTTGGAGTGGCTAAAGAGAACATTCAATATGGTGCCATCTGTAACATTCCGATCAACGAATACGTTAATAAAAAAAGTAATAAAAAATTCACTTGTTGTATTTCATGTCAAAATGATAAAGTATGAATTTAAATTTCAAATATTGGATACGAAATTACAATTTGGTACAAATGACTTAAGGAAACTCAATAAACCATATTGTTGACTTGTATGTCCTTTTAGCTATGAAGAATAAGTAACATAGATATTCGGATACAAATTCGAATACAAATATATCTGCAATTGTCTGATGCATGTGAACTCCATGCAATACACATAGGGCATACATGCATTGAACGACTCTGAACTCATATGTGTTTACAACATTTTCTAATAGGAATTAAGATTGTAATATGACATAGATCAATAGAGTCAGCCTTGAGATTTCGGGGTCCAAAGAAAATATTAAACACTGTGTCCTCAATATATTTTTTAACAACAAATTAAGAATTAAATCACTCGTGTAAAATTGAGTTTCTAAAAAAATTAAAAAATTATAAATTTAGAGACAGTAAAAACTATAAACTTGCTTAGATTAAGATAAATAGTATGTAATTTAATAATTACGCTGTAATCAAGTTTTAAAAGTACCTTTAGAGTAATTTGAAACTCCCATATAATTTTCTTATTTCATTATCAAATTGTCAGAGAGTTTAATTTAATAAAACAGAAGAATTGAAAAAACGAGATCAAGTTGAATACTTTCTGTATGTGCGTTGTACATATGAAACATAAAAAAAGAGATCGAGCTGTGTGTGTATCTATATATACACACACTTTCTATATAACTATACTCTTAAATCTCGACCAAAAAAACCAATTACGATTTAACTTTTTAAAAATTTGACTTGATTTAATTTAGATCTTCTTAGTGTTACTACTCGCAAGACAACCTCACCTACAATTAGCCTCCCATTTTATAGATAAACAAGAACTACAAATATAACAGGACTAGCAAAGAGAATATTCCACAAACTACCTAAAAAAAACCCATAGTATATAAAATTCATACAATTCATCAAGGCACAATCACCACGATAGCCGCTACGTATAGTTTCTCATTTAAACTAACATTCCACCCTCAACACGTACTACACATCCGTCATTAACTCCCTCGTTATAACAACTTAAGAAATTCAAGTTAAATCAAAGGGTCCATTATTTTCTCCCCTTCAATTACTCCACACATCTGATTCAATTACTCCACCCCGCACCACCAGACTCCAATTCAATACCCCACACCGCCAATCCAAACACTGGATTCATCAACTAAATGTATCGATGTTGTTCTATATATAAACTCAAAATTATTATTAACTATACTAAGTATTGGTACACGATAATTCGTTGTGCTGGCAAATCATTTTCACAATCTCAATTCTTGTTTAATAATTGTGTGATACCACAGCCAGACTATAGTGCTAACTGTAAGACCGATGTCCAGGAAATAAAGCCTCAGTGGAACATTCAGATGGGTAGTCAAAGATGTAAGTTCGGTAGTATTTATAATAGATCATGCCCTACATTGTACAAGGCTTTTTAAAAAAGTCGTGAGGGTGCCAAAATCTATTGAAACTTTATAGTTAAATGTGCTCGTCCTAGAGCAATTGAAAAATAGGTGATTTACTGAGAAGTCCATAGAATTTTGACAACCAAAGCAGATAGTATTGTACAAGACGAAAGTGAGTCATTACAAATTGTTTGTGATAAATTTACCAATTTTTATTTAGAAATTACAACATCGTACGGATGAAAAAGAAGTTGGGTGGAGTGTCAAAGTGAGATCCATGCATCATATTTATCTAGACAATTTTATTAATTGTCTCACTCTCAGTAAATGTTGAAACACCCACCATAAAGTAATATCTTCTTCAACACCAAAACATTTATATTCATTTCATGGGTTTGGCACGTGCATTCAGCCAATGAGGATGAAGACATTTTTTCCCCACGTTACCTTAACTATGATGAACAAAATCAAAACCCTATCCGATTGTAAATAGATATTTTTTATTATTGTATGAAAACTAAAGCGTCCATACTCACAATCTTTCATGACTTAGTCGCTAATTAACCAACAAAAACATCCTGTGAACACAGTTATCAGTTTCAAGCATAACGACAATCCTAGTTTATGTACGCATACAAAGGCACATGTATCCATGCATACATATTACATATACATATATAAAAACCTAAGAAATTAGTCCAGTGGATGCGTGACATTAATTCCGTAAGGACTCTTACAAGTTCGCATATTCTGACTTCTACCAAAAAAATTGGAGGAATTATTCAGAAGGCGGTTGTGGCATGTTATAATTGGCGGAATTACACCCCACCAAAATTATTTTATGTTATAATTTGGGGGGGGGGGGGGAGAGAAAGGGATGCTTGCTTAAACATAGACACTATTATATATGTGGGGGGGGGGGGGGGGG
>JABCMJ010043341.1:0-14078 GCA_014822125.1 Arbutus unedo | reverse complement strand
TCCAAATTTATTCTTTTGTCCAATTTTCCGTTGTATATATATAAAGATAAAATAAGTTAAGGTTGAATTAAATTATTACCAATTACTCCTATTATTTACCAAACTTAACTGCATATCTCCTGGGCTATAATCTGCTTATAATTTTCTTTGGACCCAGCTTAATTTCTTGAGCACTTTCAAGATTAGCAAATCCATATGAGTTTGCTAATTTCACCCCTCATAAGTTTCTGGAGTCAGAAATGCCCTTGTCATAATTTCTAATGCTACCCCCAAGAATAAGTTGTAGAAAACATAAATTTTTGTTCTATAGGGTTTTGACAATTTTGAACTAAGATTAAAATGGGCGAGATAGATCTAAGTGAATTTGTATATTCATGTTGCTCAAATAATTTCAGGGCTAAATTTGTACTCGAGCGTGCCAGAAAAAATTTGTAATTATCTTTTTTAGAAAACTTTTAATGTGATCCGGAATTTAATTTATTAATTTTATGTTTATCATATTATTCTTGATTTATTAACCGTGCTCAATTTTCTCATTCTACCTATTTTGGTTTCAAAACGATAAGTTTTTACAAAAATCCAATGATGTTATCGATGTTCATCTAGGGTTTTGTGAAATTAGATTAACCTTTTTGTTGTGTATTTTTTTTTTTTTGTTATCGGCTTAGTGTAATGATATTCGTATTACCCCGCTAGATTAATAAAATTTTCTAATTTTATTTTCCTTGACTACTTTTTCCTAACATAAGTATGTGTATAAATTTTGTGAACTGATCCGCAAGCTAGACTAAAATCATCGCGAGGCTTTATATGAACCGAACGACTCGAGCACATCCGTGTCTGAATACATATACCAAAAGAAATTACATTCTGGTCATCAACAACCCGTGTTCCATCTGTAACTACTTGTGTACGAAAAAAATACATTCTGGTCATCATTCAATGATCAAATGAGGTCTACATTAGCTTTATTGAGTATAATCCCTGAAAGATACAACCGAACTCATCTCCAAAATAATTGTAGTACTTCAACATGAGTCCCTCTCAAGCTTGTAGTTTAGGGCAGACTGGGGAGCTAGAATTCGCAATGGAGCCTGCAGATATTACAACAAATTTTATTATCCACTGCTTAAAGCTTAGATATGGGTTGAATCACCTAGCAACACTTGATCACTTACAGAAACTGTCATAACATGGCTGTTTGGCCACTGGGTCCTCTTCAAATGGCGGAGGAACTTGGCCATACACCATTTCACAACTCATGTCTTCAAAATCTACTCCACAGGGACAAACCCACACATTTTACACAGTTTTGAACAAGATTTTTTGGTAATAAAAAAGTAATGTGGGAAACTTACTTGGGATCATAGTTAATGGAAGCCCAAATTCATTGGTGAAGAAATCTTGGGTAGGAATTTTGCACATATTCACACACATTCCGACACAACCGCTGTTTTCCAAATACCTTAAACATGAAAAAAGAAAATTGACAGAGCTGGTTTCCTTATATCCTTAACCATTGTGGTTTTGTGAAGAAAAAAATGACCCTTCAATTTGCACCTTTGATGCAAATAAGAAAGTGCCAAATTTACCTGCACTTCTTTATATGGACACCACTTCTTTGCTTTAACCCGTCTATCTCCACTTCCACCACCTACATTCGCCCATCAGAACTTAGTATCATTAATGCACACAGAGTTCCTGTTTTTGTTTCAAGCAAGCTGGGTAAAACAATTCACAAGTTTAGGAACACAAATTATTCGTGTACATTTAGATATAGATGTGTTTAGAATCGTCGGATGTACGTGGTGTTCTCCATAATCATGTAAGTCCCACGTGTGTTTGTTGATTCCAAATACATCTATGTCTGGATGTGCACGAATAATTTGTGTTCATAGATTTTTTTAAAACAATTAAGGGGAAGTATTTTACCTCAGAGGGCCCAACTAACCAGTGGAAGAAAGGCACTGTTAGAGCAGCATTGAACTCTGCAGCCCACTTTGTAGGAGGAAACAGTTTCCTAAACTGCAACATTTTTTTAAGCATTGGACCCATCATGTGTTAACAATCATAAAGATTACATCTAGTGTTATCCATCCGAAATAACATAAATTTATTGCAGTTGGGACAGCTGGAAAACGATATTATAAATTTATATAACGCATTTAGGACACAGTAGCTGGTTTGCCCGAGAGGTTAAGGGGGAAGACTTAAGATCTTCTGCACATAAGTGCGCATGGGTTCGAACCCCATAGCCAGCAAATTTGCATTCTTTCGCTTTTCTATTCTTTGTTTTTTCTTTAATGCCTTTTTGCAATGAGATGAATTAAGCTAGAGAGAGAGAGAGAGAGTGTGTTGTGGACCTGAGCAGGGGCACCAGGAGGGAGCATAGACAATAGTACCTCTCTAACCACTTCCTGCTGCTGCAAACGAGATCTCCCTTGAATTACGCTCTTCGAAACATCCACAAAACTCTCATAATCATAATCAAACCAACCCTTTTGCTGCTTCTTCTTCTCGGCGGATTTAGGGGCAAATTTCTCCATCTTTCGGGCAAACAGAGTCATGAATACTTTCTCAAACAACCCATCATTGTACTTTGTTTTCTGCCCCAAAGGCGCCGGCTCTCCCGACGGCTCCGCAATTCCACACCTGATAGTAGTGTAAATTCTGCTGCCGCCAATCGTGCTCCGCCGTCTTTGTAAGGAACAACGATTGGCAGTAGGAATTAATTGAACTGGTTGGAAGTTTATAACCACCATGAATTGTATTTGCTGTATCAAAAAAGGAGCAGCGGGAATGCAAGTAAACCCCTTTTTTTTTTCTTGAAGATATGGTGTTGTGTTTTGCTCCTTATCTATGTAGCTTCAGGGGATACCAGAGGAACAGAAACAAGAAGGTCCCATAAATGATAAATCCAACGAACAAAAGGCCTCGAAGAGCAGAATTATTATTATTTTTTTGTGGTTTGGTTGAGATTTTGGAATAATTATGGCCATACAATCTGCCACGTTTGTGATGAAAACTATTGCCCATTCTTACCACAAGTGGCGGCACACGTCCCTTCTGTATCACAGGCCATACCATTTTATTAATATCCTTTTAAATTTTTTAAACACTTCTATAAATATCTATATAACAAGATAAGGAGCTATTTTTAGAAAGAATATATTTTTTTTATACAAATCTCAATAATTTATTTTATCATTTAAATATTTAAAAATATCTTTCTCACAAACTAATTTTTGCATGACATTTTAGTAAATACATATCATTGTTATGGCAAAAATCTAGATAAAAAGTATCTTTAAGAAATATTCATTTTTTTTTATATAAATCTCAATCGTTTATTCTACACGTTTAGTTAAATTTGAATTCTAATATAAATTTAATTTCATTTGTACGGTCGTAGGCATGAGTGATGCACATTTAAAAATTAAATTTCAGGTTACGATAGCGCAAAAAAATATTACTCAGTTCTTTTATTGCTTATTTATAAGTTAACCAATTGGCGAATTCTTTTTATTGTCGCTAACTGAATTTGAACACCGGCTTTAGCTAAGATGCAGGGCGCTTTCATGGCTTGTGAGAGGTACAAACACCGGGCATCGCTATAGGTAGATTGAGGATTAGAGATGTCTTTCCTTGTGGCTTCCAATGGCTGCTAATCCATTCACGACGACATGGCTCAACTTAAATTCATTCCCCTGTTTATCATATGTGAACACATGCAACGGTATTCTAATTTCGGTAGTGCAAAACCATTTAGATAACATCATATTATTTAAGGTAACGTTCCAAGTCCTCTACAATCAACGTCATGCAGAATAGATGAGTCGATCATGCCTAAATTGCAAAGAAAAAGTTGGCATCTATTCATGTAGATACGAATGACAAACATCCGTAGTAAATCTGTTGGTATTGAGTACAACATTCAGATCATCTGACTAGTGACTAGCAAGAAAAGAAACAGGTATCTTACTCAAAAATAACAACCATTCGATGAGTAACCAAACAAAACCTTGGCAACAAGCAAAGTTTTCCACTTCACTCTACAGGCTCTACCGGTTTTGCTGCCTCGACTTCCTTGAACTTCTCCAGTACCGAGATACGCTCATCTAAAGATTCATGGAGGCCCTTCATCTGGAGAATATAAAAGAGAGAATATTTATATCTAGCTACAAATTCATAGACAAACTTTATCCAAAGAAAAGCAAGATTCCAAGAAGCTATAAGATTCGTGTTATTCTTATAATTTATCATGGATATTAGTAAAGCACAGAAACTAAGAAAATACAGGCAACAAATGGTGCTATGAAAGTGCAGCAATCACACGCTGTGCAAATATTATGAACATAAGAAATAACAGTTAAGAAAACAATTATCATGTCACCGGTTAAAATTAAGAAGAAAACAAAATTTATCATATGCCAGGGTAAAAGTAGGTTATAGATTGGGCCAGAAGAAAAAGGAAAAGAGACTGGTCCAGGTGGTAATTCTCAAGCTGGTTAAGCATTCGATTTTAGGAGTCATCATACTTGTCTTAGACAATACATGTTTAAAAGCATATTCTTGAGTGGTAAAATTTTACAAATGGCATCCAGTTCAAAGCTTTTGAAATTTTGAGCGTCAAATGTAGCAAATATGAAGTACATACGTTATCTAAGTAAGAAGGCTTACAAAAAGCCAGGGTTGAAGACTGGGGCAGAGGAGAAAGGCACAATATCAAAGGGTTGAGGTTTTCTTTCCCCTATTGGCTCTCACTCACAAACATAAATAGGAGAGTCCTTTTTATACTTCTGTGAACTTTTAGCAGGTTCCAAGCAGTCACTGGCACTTGGACATGTATGAGAGGCAACTCTACCCCGGTAAGGCTGAGGTGGAGTGCTGAATTCGACAATAATCCAGTCCTAGGCACCAATCCACAAGAAACCCCAGTCCAAACTAAGGATGCCCAAGGGTGACAATTTCAGCACGCCAACCTCGAGGGGCTACTTAAGCCTTGGCTCTGATCTAGGCAGGCACTTGGAGATTGGGTTGTTTGAGATGTCCTAGATGAGGATCACCTCTTCCTGGTTTAGAAACAAGATGATATACGTCATTCAATCCCTTCAATATACTCATTCAATGGCACTTGCTTCATCGGAGTTGAAGGCCCTTGAAATGTCAAGGAGGCTTCCTTCAGTTGAGATCAAGGTTAAGGCTAATCCCAAGCTCAAGGATGATAAAAATGATCATGCAGCGAGAGATGAGATTGAAGGATAAGGTTAAACACAAGATACACTGCTATTGGTGGGATCACGAGAGATGAACAATGCAAACGGGGTCAATGGTTGGTAGGAAGCCTGGCACATAGAATTTTTATATGCTGATACAGGTTTTGACGCTTCGGTCTGCAGCGCTGTGGATTGCTTTGGAAACTGTCATCTCACTGATCCAGGAAGCCAATGAGGGTAAATAAGCTTGCTTCAAACTCCTTACTGATAGATGGAATTTCCTCTGGATGTCATGGGAGGCCCAAGCTCATCCACATTTAAAAGAAGCCAATAGAAGGTTAAACTTCCTAAATCCTATCTATTCAAGGTCATGCCAAGGACTCCAGCGGGAAGTTGTGATTAGAACTCCTTAACGGCTGCTTTACCTTTCCATAGGGAAGACAGAATTGGTGTAAGCCCCAACGACTCTAGACCATTGGAGCCTCCGAAGTGTCATGAACTATAAAATCCTGTTTTTATCTACATTTGAATCAATAAAATCTACGTCGCAATGTCATGTTTAAAAGTAAACTATGCCTGTGAAATCAAGCAAACTCTAAACATGCCTCAGTCGTTCATCGAGTCCAATTGTTGAGAGTATCTGAATACAAGTCCAGTATTGGATGAGTGAGAAAAAAGCTATCCTCCAAGTACTTATCATAAACCAAATAAGATACGGCAGGAAAATCTGAAACAAAGAAGAAGAATAACTTTTCATACATGTAGAGAAATAAAGAACAAAAAGAGAATAAGAAGGAAACAATACTAAGCATCACACCTACCCTTAGAATGGCATCACACAATCCAACTGCACCTCTCAAAGACTATCGCAGATTCACTATCTCTTGCTCTCCATTGATAGCAATTCTGAAGCATTGCATGAATCTCTATATACTCTAGAGAATCTCCTTTTCCAGAACGATTTTGATTTCCTCTAAAAACTACTCTAAGCACATTACACTCTATGGTTGGGGACAACAAGATGGATTGAAAGGAAGCTAAGGGCTTCCAAATTAATAATTCTAAAGCACCAAAAATCCTCTAACAAAAAAATACTGCAAACTGAAACTTGTAACTGCTGAGTCCAAATGAATGTGTAGTGGAGATTATGAAGGAAAAGACGAACTAAGAAATTAGGGATTTAAACTCTGCCATCAGATGGTGTATAATATAAGCAAGATCAGGAAATCGAGAAAATTAAACCCAATCTTTGCACACAGGGTTTGTACAAGATGAAGGTTCAGTCGATTCCATCACAAAATTGACACCGGAATATCGAATAGAAATGAAGAAGGGTTGTCTTTCCCACACCTGTTGGGAGATGGAATGATGGGCGGCCTTGTAATCGTCGCGAAGGAGGTGAAGACCGAGAGCTGAAGCCACCGCAGCGCCGGCGAAGAACGACGCTAACCTCACCCTCAGCACGAATCCCATTCTTCTTCGTCTTGTTTTCTATTCCTCCACCTTTGCTTCACAAATCTCAGTTTTCTATCAGGCATTTTCTGCTGTTGTGGGCGCTTTTCTTTTCTCTTAATATTTTCATGATAATGTACCTCGTAAGTTTATCATATTGTATCGTACCGTTTAAAATACCCGACGGTATTGAATGTATCGATCTAAATTAATTTTTCCGAATCATACCGAGTTATTCGAATCTCGACCGGTAAGAATTATTTTTAATTTCGATTTAATTTGATTATAATACTTCTCAAAATAAGTTATACGATGTTATTTTTAATAATAAAATTATTTTCCATACCAATAATTATGTTTTAAGATTTTAAAGATAATACAATTTTATGATTGTTCATTTGATTATGTCCTAATATGTATTTTGTCTTTTAAAAATAATTATAATTTATAATTTATTATCTTTAATCAATTTAAATAGTTGTATGCTCTATTTTTTAATGTGTATTATAATTTTGTGGGATGAATGAGCTTATTTGAAAAGTATACATTATATCGTACAATAAATTCGAAACGATATGTCAAAATATACTGATATTGGTACATATTATACCATTAATTAAAATTATACGCTAACCCATATGAAATTAATTACTTTGGTCTATAGTGTCCCATGACACTATGCAACCGTAGTATCTCTCGATAGATTTTATCAAAATTTTGTGTATGATCCAAATTATTATGTCTATGAGTTAGTGAGCAAATCAAATATAAAATAATTATACCGATCGGATATCGATACTACATGGTTGAAAATCAATTGTCATAATAAAATATATAATTAATGTAACTAAGAAAATGAACAGTAGATAAATCTATATTAGTTATGTGATCATAATTTTTCAATATACCTAGCTAACTTTTTTTTTATGTAAGTAGTGTTCAATAAACTTTATAAATATAACGATTCAGATTATGCGGACAAACTTTCGATGGTGTAATAACTACAAAAGTATGGCGGCTTGAGGTACTAGAGAAGTCCTTGTCCCTACCAAGGTTTTAAATACGAGATCGACTTGAGTATTAGTTTGTCTATTAGTACGGTACATATCGTTATCAATCATATATTAGATACCGTATTGAATTTATCGTAACTCTCTCTCTCTCTCTCTTTATATATATATATACACACACACACACACACCATAGAGAGAGAGTTAAAAAAATTAATTTCTTTTTTCGCAACTATAAAAAAGAAAAAAGCTGGTACTGGTCGAGATGGTCAGTATTCGCTGGTACGGTTAGTATCCGGCCACAATGAGCTGATATTTAGAATGATATGATATTAGAGATATCTAGTATTATTGTTACGTCAAAATAATACATACTGATCGGTATCAGTACGGTATTAATAACCTTGATGCTCACTTGCCACTGGAGAGAAGAGAGGCAAAACCGAAGCTTGTATGGCCCAGGTAGAGCCCAATTTAGGTGTAGCGGAATGGGCTAGGCTCTCAGTGTGATTTAAGGGGCCTTACTTGTCTTTTGGACTTGTTGACACTTGACATAACTACCACACAATTGGGAGGAACTGCAAATTTGTATTCTAATTTGGTATTCGAACTTTTACATTCAAAGTTTTAACTAGGAGATTTCTATTTTGTCTCTCTCTCTCTCCTCGGTTATTAAAAAAAAAAAGTATACGATGTGCCATTGATTTCAAACTTGGAAGGAACAAATTTAAGGCCATCTTTAAAATTGAACTTTATTTGCCTATCTCATACACTAAGTTATAAAAACAAATTCAATTATCTTGCGAGAAAAATTACTGGACAGAAAGAGTTCCTGCATAAAGTGCCTCTCTTCTACATGCGTAACATACAATAGCACTTAGAAATATTGGTGAGACCCCACCATCAACAAACACTTCACATGCTCTCTCTCTCTCTCTCTATGTGTGTGTGTGCGCGCCTAATGAGCGTTGCATTTGACAAGACCATATATCCTGTTGGGGAAGCATGCAATATATGCAAAGGGGACACTCATCTCTCACATGGCATCTCTGATTATTTGACAGCTCATAGTCACTTTCCATACAAGATTTCTTCCTATCATAAAACTCCCACAGAGAGAGAGAGAGAGAGAGAGAGAGAGAGAGAGAGAGGGAGGGGGAGAGAGAGAGCATTAATTCATTATTCTTTCAAAAAATATTGGGTTTTGCTTTGCTTTCAGATAAGAAGTCTTTGGGAAGAGAAAATGAAAATGAGATGAAAGGGATTGGTCCACTGAGGACTAATCTTTCTGTTTTTTCTGAACTTCATGTATTTTTTTATACATTTCCACAAAAAAAAAAAAAGAACTTAAATTATATACACGCTAATACGCTATGACATGATCGAATCTGAAACACTGTTAATACTAATACAAATGGAATTCATGGCGAACCTGTAAAACTTATAACGAATTAACCCTCTCAGTTTTCTGTGATCCATTAATGATGGATTCATAATCATGGTTGATGGGTTGGTACGTAGCAGTTAGAGATGACAGAAGGGAGCACAACTAAGAAAATTGTGATATCTGTTTTCTTACACACCCACCCACCCACCCACACACACACACACACACACACACACACACACACATATATATGTATATGAATGTACATCATGTCGTCCTGAAGCCGCGTAAGGTGATAGGGCTATCATTGATGATGGTCACCTTGCTCCACCCACACAGAGAATGAGAGAGAGAGAGAGAGAGAGAGAGAGAGAGAGGTTGACTTCCTATGGTAGTAAATATTTGTGGGAAACCGTCGAAGTAAAGTTCACCTCGTTTATATCTTAGAACTGCGCATGAAACAGCTAGGAGAATTTCTTGGAATCTTCAACTTTTCTCAATTTTAAGATTTTTTATAAGGATTTAAAAAAAAAAAAAACTATTATATGAGTTGCATTGCACGATATGTCAGGAGCATGCTCTTCTGAAGTTCCAACATTTATTGAGATTAATATTAATTCAAAGCATTCATTTTGTACATCTCCCTTATCATACAAAAGTAATGCCAATCAAACATTGGTTTTAGCGTTCTCAAAAGAAAAAAAAAACACATTGTTCAGCACAAGATCGTAGCACAATTGTCAATGCCAATCGGACATTATTAGCGTCCGTTGCACACAAATCAAGAATAGATCAAATTGAAAATTGAAATAGAACGAGAAAATAAAAAAATTATGGGATAAATTTCAAGATTTTGAAAAGTTGGCAACTGAGACTAGTATTTGAATATTATATCCTTCAATTCGTCTCCCAGACTAGTGCCAACAGATTTCTTAGAAGATTGCTTCCAAGGATACGATGATTCTCAACGAGTAAAAGTTGTACAACAATCTATTCAACAAACGAATCAATATTGCACAGAACTCTCAAAATCGCAGTAATCGAACCCGGTCGTTAACTTGGAAGGCTAGGGATTATAGTTGACTACGAAATACTATGTTGATTAATGCACTAGTATGATTTAGTTTTTTGAATGATGAAATGAAAGGCCGACTCCCTTTTTTATAAGTGCGATAGGGACAACTCGGGGAGGTAAGGTGGCTATTCGGTATCACCGAAGAGTCGCCGGTTATGGTTGTTGGTGAAAAGGTGTCCATTAAACAACCATGTCATTTACTATTTTTTTCCTTCTACCAGACTTGATCCGTTTTTTAATCCGTTTGGGCCAACTTAATCCGTTTGGATCCATTTTCAATCTGAATAAAATAATTCTTCTCGTTCGGGTCCAACCCAATCTAAATAAAAACAGTACAATAATTTGTTCGAGCCCAGCCCCAAATCAAATAAAAATTTAATTTTAAGAAGTTCGATACCCTATAACTCGGTAAAAGAATATATGTTATTGGGCCGAGCCCATTTTAATTTTATTGACCCAACCCAATCCATTCTGCCCCAATTCAATCAGTTAGAAAAACGACGGCGGCATGCACACGTGTGATTAAATTCACAATAATCTACACGCTCGCCCGCTCACAAAATGTCTATCACCTAAATTGCAAGCCTTATGAAACTAAGGTCTTATACATCCATATTTTTTTATTACTCTATCTCAATTCTTAAACTTTTTGTTCTACCTTTTGGTAACAATTTTTCATTCATCATTAAATATTTTTAGCAAACCAAATATACAACAGTCTACCACATGAATGAAACAACTACAAATAGAGCTAACCATCACAGTGAATAGCTGTGATCTTAACCTTTTAATCTTGGTTTGAATTCCGTGGTGTATCCGGGTGTAATGAAAAGTCTGTCTGTTTTCATCACGCTTAAAAACCGTGATCTAAAGTGGAACAAACAATCTCGGTCCAATAATAAAACCGTGATTAAAAGTACACTAACCGGAATTAAAAAGTCTATCTACCATCTCAGTGTTGTATAAAACCGTGATTATTGTTCAACACCAACAATCACGGTTGAATTATAAACCATGATTATAAGTTATTTTTTGTAATAAAAGATCAATTTTCTTTTCTTTTCTTTTCTTTTTTCTACAAACCAAATTAATAAATTCTCTATCCGATAAAATAAATCATCAAACATCACATATAAGTAATAACACTGAATACTTTTCTGATATTAAACAAAAAATTCATGACATAAGTACGTAGAGATAGTTAGAATCTTAATGCCCATTTAGAAGAATAAAAAACATCACTCCGGAGAGAAAATCTCAAGTACTAGATTTACATCATAAATTCCAACAATCATATACCGCTCGAGGCCTAAAATAAAGATAAATGATTGGCAACATATATACCAACCAAAAAGGACATAAACTCCAAAATAAAGATCTCATTATCCAAGCAAAAACGTTAAATCATCTTCCAATTTTTTTGCAGCATAGACAATTCCAAATAACAGCAGATATCAGCAAAACTTCGAGGGAAAATCATTAACTGTACCAGCAACATCATCATTTCTGTAACAATAAAAATCAAAGTATTTAGCATCTTGAAACATCATCAATCAGCAGCTCAAAGCGTAGCCAATTAAATCAATATCCAAATGTGTAGCACCAAACAAACGTAAATGATCACATCTATACATCATCATAGAAATCATATCTTTTAACTTGAAGAAAATGTCTAGGCTCAACAAAGATAGATATTATAGAGGAAGATTGCAGAGTGTGGACTTAGTAAGTGTTAGCTATATCTTCTTCTTTTTCTTTTTCTTCTCAGCAGCAATTGCAGTCACTAGCAGCAGTGCAGCAGAAGCTGCTTGCAGTAGCAGCAGCAGCCGCAGTAGTAGAGCAGCAAACTGCCGCAAAAGCAGTAGCTGAAGACACTCAAGATCACCCCCAAACCCACCTGAAAATAGTCCCAAAATCTGTCCTAAAGCCACCCAAAATTTGTCCTAAAATCCAAGCCGACCAACCACTGAAGCTCTCATTGCTACGATCCAACCGCAGTCTCTTACTTTGTTAAACTCCTCTCTATTCATGCCTAAGTTTTTAATTTTTTATTCCGTTCCTTCTCCTTCTAACAACTATCCATATCTTATTACAAGTACAAGAAAATCACTCTATAAGGACTTACCCGACGTTGCTGGAACAACTTGCATACCTGTTTAATAACAATTGATTGTTTGGGAAGATGTTCAGAGGTAATTACTATATGAAATAAAATAGAACGATGACATGAGAAAGTGGGAAGCCAGGTGAAGATTAAAAAAAAACTAGCATAACACAAGACATACCATAGGTCCTCTCCACACAATTGGAGCTTATTCCTCTACTAGGAATCCCATTGACATACACTGGACTCCATAGTTTTCAACTGGAATTATTTTTTGCCTGCTAGAAGGAAATATTTTAAAGTATAACTTAAAGCGTCAAGAAACAGTAGAAATTTTAATAATAGAATGCAAGAGGCACCAAATAAATCTTATCCACTACTAGTGGCACATTAAATGAATAATGCATCTAAAGGGAAGCAACATGCTAAAAACTGCTTGCTTAGAAAAGAAAAATAAAATCAGCTGGGAGATTAAATTGGTCACGTGTGAATACCTAATCAAACACAACTTTGTATCCATTAACCTTTTATAATACAACTACACTAGCATTTCAATAGGATACACAGAAAGTACTTCATAAAATTAACAGGATTCTGATAGAACATCTCAGGGACAAAATCACATGATTAAAGAATCACCTTCGGACACTTCAAGCCTTCCATGAAGCTTCATATGGTAAGAATTGATGGACCATACACATCCGCATCAAGCAAGCCAACCTTAAGTTGACACTTATTGACAAGTGCCACAGCCAAATTAACTGCAAAATCCACAACATACAAAGACGAATTTGGAATCTTAGTGAAGTAAAACAATAAGAAGGAACAAATTCACTTCTAACACGAAACCACAGGATGGTTTGTATGGACCCGTCATAGAGTAGCAGTTCTAACATGTTATTTTTCGGAACTTCTATATAATTGCCTACTTTGAACTTCTTTGTTGTTCTCGGGTGCATCTCAAATTGAAAATTAAGCCCTCATAAACTTCATATTCGGCACTCCGATGAGCTCATCCCTTATACGCAGCTTACACTCATCTTACACTTTCCTATCAACAGGAAGGGTAATGCAATCTGCCAAGTGCAGAAAGAGACAGACACTTTCGCCTTTCGAAGATGAATATCCTTTGGGAAAAATCTGTAATTTCCTACATAGGGATCGAGGAAATAAATTATATAAGTATATATGATCCTGGATCTGCTCTTCTACTAAAAAGAAGAGTTGAATCGTTTGATAGTTACCATTTGTGTTGTTCAACAACAAATTCTTCATAATAAACAATATCCTGATCTATATCTAAAAACTTACCAATTCTCCAAGTGTAGAGGTTATGCTTAGGATTCTTCACTAATGAAGCAGACTCGCCTTTGCCAGCATGCTTTATCACCAAAACCTCAGCTCCAAATGCAGAATAGTCATCAACTAGATATCCTTTTGAAGCATCATTTAAAGTGTGCAGGGAAAGAAAATTATCAAAACCCCATTTAGTCTTCAATCTATGAAATCGCCTAATTCCCCCTTCAGGATCTGATAAAAAATTACTATGAATAATGAGACTATATAAAACAGTAGTACTATTTTAGGCAACTCGACTTCAAATGCAGTTATCATGTACCTTGGATGGTCAAGTATTTATCTCGGATTTGATCGAACACAAACAACTTGTAGTTGACGTAAACCTCCCAACCGGGTGGAAGGGTTTCTTTGTTATATTCAAACATGCATTTATATTCCACAAAATCCAATAGAAATTATATTCCACAAAATCCCCACATTATATTCATACATGCATTCTGTGTTAAACAATAATTTGTAATCTTCTAGAATTATG
>JABCMJ010043334.1:0-15048 GCA_014822125.1 Arbutus unedo | reverse complement strand
CTAATATATCCGAATTTATTCCGTGTGGAATTAAAACAACTCCATAATTAATACAAGCAGTCATGATTTTACAAATAATATCGTGCGTTAGCTGAAAGATGAGTTTCACTCTCTGTTTTCTAGCTATTTTGTCACCTCAAAAAGATGAAAGACTAATGGGTCTTTTCTAAGTAGAGAAATGACCAATTTTTCGTATCAAACAATAATTTTTATTTTCAATCATAGTAGAAATCTTAAAAATCACTTTACCTATTGATCAATCACATAAAAATGAATCACATAAAAATAAGGGCTAAAGATACAAAATCCTATTAAACAACTAATTGCATGTGTGACATAAGTGATAAACGAGCCAACTTTTTGACTAAATATGGCTCCATTGGCCAAATTAAATTATTAGTTTATTGGCTTCAATTTGGGCTAAATTATTTCAATTAGAGTTATGTTGGAGGGTAATTTTGTCATTTATCCTACGAAGTCAAACAAAATTCTGTCAAAACACATTAAAAATAATTTAGTCAAAACGAATTGAGTTACATTAAGTTCTACTAATCTAATAATTTAGTAATAACTACATACGAAATTGACCCTAGTACATCACTCAAATACAAACTGAGTCAAAAAAATATCCAATCTAGTAAACAAGTCTTTTTTGATAGCTCAAATTGTTTGAGTCAGTTTACGCGCACCTCAATTAATTTCTGAAGAATCAATTCTACGACCTACTTGTAGGGATCCCAATTAAAGTCAGAGTTTTGCTCTGTATGGACTGATTTCATAAAATTTGATAGCATCCGAGAAGTTTCGAACCTAAGACTTTAGGAGGGAACAAACTGCTAAGTTCTAAGCATTGACCGCCAAACCAAGTACATGGCTCTCACACTTGCACACTATTACAATGTTTATAAGTGTGATTGTTGCTCCACGTCTTGCGTTACTGCAAACATCTTATGATAACGTGACACAACAATTCAATTGCAAACTACTTGTGTTTATAGTAAATTCCTCAATGCACATAGGAATGGGGATTTTGTAGTATAGTGCACATAATAAGGCGTGTTGTGTATTAAAATGATGTCATTTTGATGCATAAAATATTGTTCGAACGCTGCTCGACTATTTAAACAGTTTTTTGTTAATAAATTAGATTAATAACAATGTTGCTCCACCAACTCTAATTCGCCTTTGGAAACCAACATAAATTAGTTACATTTACGTGGGCATAGGAATGATGATTTATTTCTCATTTGATACACCACGTCATGGTTAGATCGAAGTTTTTCTCGTCCTCTCTTAAAAAAAAATTAACTTGATAATAGGAATAGGGGTGTAAGTAAAAATTAAAAAATCGAAATTCAAATTGTACCAAATTAATTTTCTTCAATTTCAATTTTTAAAATTTTAAACTGAATACACCATTTCAATCCGAGTTTTCGTTATACGTTTGCCCTTAGGACTGTGATTTTTTGGGTGAACTTTGCTTGGCTGGTCAATTTCATAAGAAATTCTTAAACCGCTTTCCTTCATTTAAGACAGGAGGATTAGTTTGGTTGTCAAGTTATAGGAAGGTGTCACGTAAAAGTCAGTAGGATTGGGCCAATCCAAATTGATGTGTTTTCGAATTCCTACTTTGAGCAGTTATAATGCTGAATCACTTATCATATGAATTAGACTGAACGGAATTTGGGTTAGATTGTGTTGTCACGCTAATTCTATGATTTAATAATTTGCTTTGAACATTGAACAATAGATTCTGTAACAAGAGGGTGTTTGGTCGTGCGCTACCCCTATGCGCGAAACACGGGAGCGCCTAGTGCCCAGAGGAGCAAAACTCGTTTCCTTTTCAGGGGAAAGCGACGCATAAAAAAGGGCTGGCCCGTAAAAAGTCCAGTTCCTTCGTGAGCAAAGTTCATAATCAATAAGGGTTCGTAGAACGAATGGAGTGTACAATCGGAGTTGCACCCCAATTTTTTGTTCGTAACGAGGGAGAGATAGAATGGAGTTTTTCACAACGTTCAAGACAAAACAATAAAAAAGAGTTTTTCTATGACCTCCTCGTTTTGAGATATTATGATTTTTTGATCGACCCCGGTAACAAAGAAGAAATCCATAAGAACTTAAGATTCGACACCATGATAAAATATTACCCTCATGATTAAACCATATCCCTGAGATTTGATAAAGGAAAGGTGCATTAGCTGTTAATACGTTGTAATTGGATAAGTTATTAGGAATATGACGAAACGAAAGACCAAGGAAAGAAAAAATCTACCAAAATGCAGGTGTTGCACCAAATAATGGTGGTTGTTTCTTGTTGCAAGTGAATGCAACGCAAAAGACCTAGAAATAACAAATAATGAAATAATTCATGTATTGATGTGCTCGTTTAATAATTTTCGCTTTGTTATTCCTATCATCCGATAACCGCATGATAATTTACAAGAAAAGTGATAGGATTTGAACGTATGGCCGGCCACCCCTGACCTGCTGGGTTGGGTGGCCGAATTAGCACACCTCGTCGCGTCTGTACTTGAAATAGATGAGTTGCGCTACCCAACACGTAATCTTATCTTCACTATCCCTCTTCTGGTTGTGCCATTACCAATAATGAGTAACTCCTGATCCGGTCGCCCCTGGCCTAATAAGAACGATTATCCTTATGATTAAGGAATGACCAACTTACTTACTTCTCGAGCAAAAGTTCCACGATCCTGACCAACAACTTGTTGGGAGTAGGGACATCAAAGCATGCCCAACCTAGTAAAGGGGTTTGAAAATAGAAGATTTTCTAGAAGAAATACAGTTTTCAAGTTAAATTTTTTAGATAAAATCAAACTAGTTTGTTAGATAGAGGTGGTAAAATCTAACTTTTTCTTCATGTTTAGCAGGACAGGTCTCTTGAGTGTTAAAATCAAACGGTGATTGTTTTTTCTTGACTTATCGAACCGGTTGAATCGAACCGATTATTGCTAACATAGAGACAAACAGAAAGATGATTAAAAGTACAACTAATTGAGAATAGAGTGAACGTATATTTCTCCTATCCTTATTTTGAGATATTATTTATTTTTAAATCACATAATAAATAATAAATAAAAATGAATACACATCATTTGTCAGTAAGAAATGCACTCAAACAAGATTAGAAGGGAGATTGTTTCTCTATTTCCTTTTTGGATAAATTACAAAAAAACCTTCAATCTATTGCTCGTTATCATTTAATTCCTTTAATTTTTTAATTGTTCTAATGTCCCCCTGATGTTTTCAATTGTAACAATTAGCCCTTTTTACTGTAACAACGTGAGAAATAAGACAAAAATCAGGCGTATTACCTATATTGCCTCTGTACCTTTGCTATCTCTCTTCTTCTTCTTTGATATTCTTCTTTCATCCTCTCTTTCTCTCTCCTCTATTTTCCAAAACAACCCTAAAATCCACAAACCTAACTCAAATTCTACCCATTTCCTATTAAACTCCATTTTCACTTTCAATTCCAAGCAAATCCATCATTTTTCCTCTATGAAAATTCCTTTCCCACCTTTTTTCCTTTTCGTTGTTATCCTTGGTTTTCAATGGATTTAGCTGGAAGAGACTCTTTCCATTCTCTTTGAAAATTTATCGATCTGGGGTTTTTTTTTCTAGGCAAAAGGTACAAGGATAATATAGGTAATATGACTATTTTCTGTCATATATTCTCACGCTGTTACAGTAAAAGGGGTTGATTGTTACAATTGAAAACATTAAGGATATTGAGACAATTAGAAGATTGAAGGAATTAAATAATATCGAGCAATAGATTGAGGATGTTTTTTTGTAATTTACCCTTTCTTTTTCTACGAAACAAAAGCCTCTAGATTTTGTAATACTTATTGTAAAACAAGGTTTTTTCATCACCGAAATGGCCGCTCAGCCCTCCATTTTCAGCACATTTTCTCAGGATCAAACCCTAACACCTCCCTATCCCCATTGCCCATTTTTCTTCATTCTATCTTCTGGTTTAATTATTGCCTACCTCCTTGTTAATTCTCTTTCCCATTTAAATCCTCTGTTTTTCATCCTAGATTTTCGTATCCTCCCAATCTTTATCTGGTTTAGAAAAAAGGAAACCTATTCATCATCAATAATCTCTTGGGGCCTTCAGGGTGTGCTTGAATTCACCAAGTAAGTTCAATTCCTGGCAAATTTACTTCAATATATATACATTTCTCTATATATATATTGATGATCCATGAATATCCAGTTGCTCAATCACACATGTTGTAACCAAACCCAATTCGTAACAAATTGCATGGGGTTAATGGGTTTGTTGATGCTCAACAAACCAAAATCATGAAATCAACAAAATCTCTTGAAAAATGTAATATCTATCTGAGTTTCTGCCATAATTCACCAATTACTTTTATTTGGAATCCTGATTGTGATGCTACAACTACATATAAGGACTTGCAACATTATATTAGGAATCTGATTGATTCAGGGAATCATCACCGAATGTTGCTAGAAATTAATCTTACAGAAATATGATCTTTGTTCACTTATCTCTTCCAGGTTGTACCCTAAGGCTCCAGATGTTCAGCAGAAGAATCGAGGGAAGTGGAAAGTAATGCATAAATAGTTTGAATCTGTTTGTGTGGTAAGTTTCTTTAAACTCAAACCCATTTCACTCTATTGTCACATTCTTTTCAAGACCAAAGCAACGAAAAATTGTTTTTTTTCTGTCTTTAAATTTATCTTGAATTTTTATTTTATAACTCTTGCAAGTTGGGTTTTTGCTGAGACATTGGTAGGTCAAGTTGGAATATATCCTGGTGTTAGTCAAGAGTTCATAGCTCATAGCTTTTGGAGCTTTAGAAACATCAGCACTTAAAAAAGTTTTTTGAGGATATGTTATGGAAAATAATAATACTTGGTGCAAGGTTCAAAGATTGACTTATTTTGCAGCATTTATGTCCTTTTTTGAACTCTTCTGAATCTTGTTCTGTCATGTAAGTTCAGTATTGTTATGCCTTTTCCATCACTTTGCAGCATCGGTATCGTCGAGATGCCATAGGTCCTAAGCAAAACTTGATCTAACTAGACAAGCAATGGAATCAGAACATGGGAATGGAAATAGTAAGCCCACAACAACGATGGATGCCAAGCCTTCTCATGAGGATGGCAATCCACGGAAAACCTCACGCTCCTCCTACTCTTCCTTGTCTTCATCCTCTTCATCGTTTGATCCTTTAACTGACTCGGACGATGGCGAAAAGGAAATTCCTAATACCTCCATCACCAACTCTGAACTGACCAGTTCAATTTTACAAGAACCCAGAATTGTCACATTGCCTGAAAATCCTACTCAGACCCCGGAATGGAGCATGATAAGCGCGTCGCCAAGGGCTAGTCTGGGACCCTTGTTGTCACAAGAACTTTCTCCTCAGAATCCTGAGTGGAGCATGCTTACTGCCTCACCAAAGCAATTCCCTCCTATACAAACGATGGGGCGGCCTGGCACTGGCTCTGGATATGACCCCAATAGAATTCCAACTTCCATTTTTGCTTCCAAACCCACAAATCCTATGGAATGGAGTGTTGCTTCAAATGAATCGTTGTTTAGCATCCACATGGGGAATAACAGTTTCTCTAAAGATAATGCCATTCTTATGGGTAAGTCAGAAGAACTAGGCAAGACCGATGACTTCATCTATTTTACATCCACCCAGAAACCAGTTACTGAAGCTAAACCGGAAGAATTCAATAACTCTCCATCTCCATTACCGACTGTAATTGAAGTAGCAGCTGAAAATCATAAGAAGACTGATATGGAAGACTTTGGAGTAAAAGATGTAGCGGATGAAAAACCGAGGGTGGTTGTGAAGGAAACAGAAAAAGACCAAAGTAAGGAAATCACACCTCCTGCTGAGGGCGTCCAAATTTCAAATAATGGATCTAACATGTCAGATGGTAAGGAAACGCCTAATGCTGATGGTGCACGCAATTCGGGTAGCGCTTCTCGTCTTTCTGATGAGAGCGGTACCAGTAGCAGTTCTTTCGCATTCCCAGTGTAAGTCGTTTCTTTCTTGACCATTTGGGTAGAATCAATAGTATGAAGCTCATGTGGTATGTGAATGACCACTTGAACAATATATTTCACCTTGGTCTACGCTTAACAATGCTCTCACCCCAATAAGTCAGTTTGTTTTTTTTTTTGCTAAGCATTCCTAATTGTGTGGCAACTTTGTTTTTATATTACCAAGTTATTTTCACTATTCCATGTTTTCTTTGCCATGACTTTGTTGTATTTCGATCTTGCATTTGGGTAAGGAAATGGAAGAGGAAATGGAAAAGCTGAAGAATCCAACCATTTCAAACAGTTAATACTTTACTTCCCTAGTCCATTTTCCTTTCCTTACCCAAGTCCTTGATCCAAACACAGCCCATGTGACCATCCTACGTCTCAGGCAGTCTATTTTTTTGCCAGTAGGGACTTGCTAGTTCATACTGTTTCTGCACATCAAGTCTCTGATCTACAAATTTTAATCAATAAATGGTGCTATCTATCTATCATGAAGGTGCATTAACCTATTAATTGAGCCTATAGCTGAAGCATTGTACCGACTTTATCTATTTACATATCAGATTCATGGGTGAAGGTGGAAGAAGTACCTCGGTGAGAGTGGCTCCTGAAAATTTGCAGTCAAAGCCCCCTGAGAAGCCACAGTCACAGTCACAGTCACAGCCACAGCCACAGCCACAATCCCCGGAGGCGAACTCCCCAAAAGCCGCTGAAACAAGATGGTTCCCTTGTTTCTCTTGTCGATTACTCTGCTGTTGAGACAGTTTGCTCTGTGCCATTCCTTGTTTCGCTACAATCACCTAAAGATTTCCGCTTCTGTCAAGATTGTCGCCTGGTGAATGCGAAATTGTGACTTCAGCTCTAAGATGGTAGTTCAGGCATAACAAATCAAATCCAAATGAAGTTCTTTGGCATGTTTGGCTGACATAAAAGCAGTTGGCTTTAAACTTGAATGATGAAAAACATGTTCGTGCAGATTAGTATAATTCTGCCTGATTTTCTGTCTTCATGTAGTGTAGCTATATGTTTATCAGTTGTCCATCTGTAATTTATCTGTTATTTAATTCTGATGGAGTTTTATACCAGTGATTTTCTCTGGTAATTCTGCAGTCCTCGACCTTTGTTTCTTTTTCGTCGTGAATAGGGACCTGATATGTTTATTTTCTCATTTGGTCATACTATTTGATTTTCATGATCAATAGAAGTTTGATTTGTACATGACTCTTAAGAAAAACATTAGACCTAACATATGTTTTCACCCAAGGGAAGTAAGGTTCCGTAAGTCGTTTGTTGAGTAGGGTTCCGTTGAGAGCACCAACAAGACTCTACGAAAATATTAGGCTAACCGGCCATAGCTTGAACATCCCTCCGATACTAAAGTCAGGGACGTAATGAGAACGTGCGAAGAATAGAAGAGAAACTAGGGTTTACTATGTTCCTTTGATCCTTTTTCTGCTAGTATGAGTGGATTCATTGTCTTGGCAATTTGCTCCAGTCCTGATATTCTTAGTGTACAAAACAACTTATTTTATACGGTACGCAAGAGGTCCCATGTCCAATTATAATGAAACGACTACCGCATAATTTTTCAATCCATAAATGTTTCCAATTAATTTATGCATCATTAATTGACTTCACCTAACATTTAGGCACTGTTACCTTATGTGCAATTAAAGACAATCGGTTTTATTTAATATTTTTTTATAATTTTTTTGTGTTTTTTTTCGTCTCAACGGGAGGAATTGAAAAAATTTAAAAAAATATAGACTGAATTTGAAAAACTTCAGATAAAGTGACGTTAAAAACCCTAAAAATAATAATAAATGATTTTTTAAATTGTTTTTCCTTTACTCGTTTGGGGGGCTTTTGCTCATAATTTTATTTTCTAGATTCTTTTTCCGTCAAAATAAAAAATTAATTCAAAAAATTAACAAGAACTTGCTAAAAATAAAAAATAAAAAGGACTAAAAAATATACTAAATTAATACCTAATAAATTTAAGTAAAAGGGGGCTCGCAAGCTAAAACTCATAAATATTCAATTAGCGTATATTGAGTGATAATTGTATTGAGATCCAATCATGTTCACTGATTTATATAATAAAGTAAATTTATATAAAATCTTACCCTACTTTTAATTAAATCTCTCGCTAGTGCATAATAAGATAAGTCATTTAAATTAAGGCATTTCCGCCAGGAGTTATAAAAAAATAAAAATTATTGATTTAAATAATTTATTTCATCTTCCAGAAGGAAAAAAAAGTCCTCAAAATATATTGGGTGAATTACATTGACTACTCTTGAGTTTATAATAAATACAATGCCCTCTTTGAAGTATCTAAAATTATTTTAATTTCTCTTATTTTTTAAACTATTATGCAGTTACCATCCCTACTATAAAACATTGTCAAACGTCGTTAGATATGCTATTAAAATTTTAAGTTTAAAAATTTTTTTGACAAAATAAACTGTAACATAATTTTTATCAGGTCCAAAATAGCCTATGTTAAATTTTTGTGATTTTTCTAAAATCAAAATTAAGACATATTTTAAAACTGTGCTTGAATTTTGATTTTAAAAAAATATAAAAAAATCATTATAGGTTATTTCGATTACAATAAAAATTATGTTATAGTTCATTTTATCCAAAAAGATCTCGAACTTAAAATTTTTTAATAGTCTAACTAATAATATTTAATTAATTTTAATAATAAAAATAATAATTACATAATAATTTTAAAAAAAAAATGTCAGAATAATTTTAAAAACTTTACGAAGGGTATTAAAGGGTCAGTTTAATTCATCCAAATATATTTAAGAGAGTAGGGCCCACCACAGCCTCTTAAATCGAAACCCCATGTGGAACATCTATTCGAATCACGTGCGAGACGTCAAAAGAGCCTTTTAGCCCCCCACGTAAGACCCTACCGGTTGAGCCGGTGACCGGGTGAGTGAAGTCTTGGGCCGGGTGGGCCCTTGTTCGGGAGACAATTGACGGGCTGATGCATTTATTGACCGGCAATGGTCCCCACGCTTCCCCCCCCCGTTTCACAAAAAGTTTGTTCCCTGGGCCCCACCATCACCACACTCAACACTAAAGGACAACATTAAATTAAAAGAAATTTTCAATTTAAAACGGACAATAAAACAAATTAGGGGAAACTTCGCCATTGACCCCTTGAAGGTTTCTCAATATTTCACTTTGGTTCTCATTATTTTTGCTTCTATCAATTCTTGAGATAGTTGCTGGGTTCTCGGGTTATTTTTCGGCTTGTCTTCTTTTGTATTAGAACTGTTCTTGAGAAAAGTGAGAGATTCGTCTTTTTTTCTAGACTCATCTGCATACGGACAGAAAACACATCTCTTATGAAACATCGTAATTTTGCACTAAAAAAGAGGGTTATAACTATCAATTGAAATGCTAGACTTTTTATTATCGTCTAATCTTTTTACTCTCTCAGATTCGTATTGTTGGTTCATTATTTCATTCCCTCAAGCGATCTTATTCTACTTGTGTATTATCATCTTCTATTCTCTCGGTCCCATGTTGTTGGTTTATTATTTCATTCTTTCAAGTGATCTTTTTCTACTTGCGTATTATCGTCTTTTACTCGCTCAATCTCATATTGTGGCTTATTATTTCATTCCCTCGAGCGATCTTTTACTACTTGTGTAATGAAATTCGACACCCAATTGTTGAATTTAAATAACCAACCAATACTTTCATAACCAAAGTTAATAATTTCGTTCCGTACCGGTCGGTACGTCCTGTACCGCCCGTATAACTGTACCGGACCATCGAAGTTCCGTTTCGACAACTATTTCGGCCTATTTCGGGGTGTTCTGGGCTGTTCTGGCCAATACCGACCGGTACCGTACCGTACTAGTCTGTATTTAAAAAAATAAAAAAATTCAATTAATGTGATTTTTGAATAATTAGACATAAATTGAGACTAAAACTATCTTTTTTTAATGTTTAGTGATTTATTTTTAAATTGTGATGATTTATTTTGTACCGTATCAATAGCAAAACTGATACGCTCGCCGGTACGAGATTAATAACTTTATTCATAACATATCGGAACGAGAATAACTCCTGAGATGGAAAATTTATTATATCTCTATAAATAATACTAAAATTCTAATCAAACATGCACTAGTAACATATATCATTTTAAAAAGTTTATTTTTTCATAAAGAACTCGTAATATGGGACAAACAAAATAATGATTTAAATATAGTCCTTGTGACATTTTGTCAGTATTTTAATTGAATGGTCTTTTAAAGATTTCGCAATTACTCTAACCATTAATATATTTGTTAAGACAGTTAACAACTGCTCAAGATATTAAAAAAACAAGAAATATGTTGCACCAAAAGTCTTTGTAATTTCACTAGTTTCCAGCTCTACTTTAGTTTTTCCAATTTCACATATTTTTTCTTTCCATTTGGTATAATCGCAGAAGATGAAGGAGGAGCCATATTGGAATGAGACTAAAAGCAAGGTTTGAATTGATAATAGGTAAATTGTTTAGAATGAAGTCAAACCTCTGTAAGACTATGGGGACTAGATTTGTAATTTATTTAAAACATATGGAAATGGGACTGACACTGTAGCTGCAGTAGAATTATACATACACATAAAAGAAAAGAAGAAATAAAATCAATTACGCGTTTTCTCAAAGAACAACTGTTGAATCCCTCTCTCTCTCTCTCTTCTCTCTCTCACATCTCCGGTCACAGGAGCACCCAAGTTAGGGTTAGGGTTTTGAACCAGAAAGACCGAGTCTTTTCCCTGCAAACAACTGGGTAAATACGGGATTTCAGGAACTTGTCTACGTCCTTTGACCCTTTTAGGGTTTCCGAAATGGGTTGTGATTGGTCGGTGATCAAATGGTATCATCTTCACAAACCCATGAATATGTTGTTTTTTCTCTGTCTCTTGATGATTCTACCAGCCAGAGGCGTCGTCTCCGGTGCCGATTCGGATAAATCGGCGCTTTTGCAGTTCAAGACCTCACTATCAGACCCTTCTGGAGTTCTCTCTAGTTGGGTTTCGACCCGTTTGAACCACTGTTCGTGGGCAGGTGTCACCTGCGATTCGAATTCCAGAGTTTCGGCTCTCAACATCACCGGCGGCAACGGAGGTAATTCGGACTCTTCCTCTTCGTCTTGTGCTAGAATAGCTCAATTCCCACTGTACGGGTCTGGTATTAGGAGGAATTGTCATGATAGTAATGGAAAACTCATGGGTGTTATCTCTCCGGCGGTTGCCAAGCTTACTGAACTTAGGGTTTTATCACTTCCTTTCAATGAATTGAGTGGTGAAATCCCCGTCGAAGTATGGGGTATGGAGAAGTTGGAAGTTCTTGATCTGGAAGGGAATGGTATTAGCGGGTCATTGCCATCTCGTTTTGGGGGTTTGAAGGGATTGAGGGTTCTTAATTTGGGGTTTAATAAGATTTTTGGGGAGGTACCAAATTCGCTCTCAGGTTGTACGAGGCTTCAAATCTTGAATTTGGCTGGGAATCTACTGAATGGGTCGGTCCCAGGGTTTGTTGGTGAATTTGGGGATTTGACGGGGCTTTACTTGTCTTTTAATCAACTTAGTGGATCGGTTCCAAATGAGATTGGGGTTAATTGTGGGAAACTTGAGCATTTGGAGCTTGCTGGTAATTCCCTGATTGGTCGGATCCCAAGTAGCTTGGGGAATTGTAATGGGTTGCGCTCGTTGATATTGTATTCAAATTTGCTCCAAGAGGTTATTCCTGTTGAACTTGGTCGGCTGACTATGCTTGAAGTGTTGGATGTGTCGTGGAACAGCCTCAGTGGTTTAATACCTCCCGAGCTTGGAAATTGTTCGAATTTATCTATCCTTGTATTATCTAATGTGTTTGACCCTCTTCCAAATTCCGAAGGTGATTCCTCTTTGGGCCAATCTAGACCCAGCGATGAATTTAATATCTTGGAAGGGGTAATTCCTGGGGAAATTGCGACCCTTCCAAAGCTCAAGATGATATGGGCACCTAGGGCACTTTCTCCGGGCAATTTGCCCAGCAATTGGGGTTCTTGTGACAACTTAGAGATGGTGAACTTTGGTCAGAATCTTTTCAATGGGGAAATGTCCAAGGGGTTTAGCCGCTGCAGGAAGCTGCATTTTCTTGATTTGAGCTCAAATAGATTGGCAGGGGAACTCGTTGAGGAACTGCTGGCACCTTGTACCACTGTTTTTGATGTTAGTGGAAATGTGCTCTCAGGATCCATTCCTAGATTTAATTACACGGCTTGCCCTCATATTCCTTCCAGCAGTGGATACACTTTTGAGCCATATGACCTACCATCCGCATATCTATCTTTTTTTGCCGATAAATGGAAGGTTGGAGTGCCAGTTATTGGAGATGCCAGTGGTCTTATAGTTTATCATAATTTTGGTGGCAACAACTTCACTGGGGATTTGCAGTCTATGCCGATTGGACTCGACGGACTAGGGGAGCAGACTGTTTATGCTTTTCTTGCTGTTGAAAATAAGCTAACTGGGCCATTTCCTGGAGATTTACTGGAGAAGTGCAACGGTTTGAATTCCATGATTGTCAATGTCAGCAATAACAAAATATCTGGTCAAATTCCAGCAGACATTGGTTCGTTGTGCAAGTCACTTAAACTTTTGGATGTCTCTGGGAATCAGATTACTGGAACTATTCCTACCAGTTTTGGGGATTTGGCATCTCTTAGTTCCCTTGATTTGAGTTGGAACAAGTTACAAGGTCCAATCCCAAGCAACCTGGGCCAAATAAGGGATCTCACGTATCTTTCTTTGGGTGGTAATAACCTCACTGGACCCATCCCAGCAATCTTGGGGCAGTTGCATTCTTTAGAAGTGCTTGATCTTTCTTCAAATTCGCTTTCTGGTGAGATTCCAAAAGACTTTGTGAAGCTGAGTAACCTAACCTTTCTTCTGCTCAACAACAATAAACTCTCAGGTCAAATTCCTCCTGGTTTGGCAAATGTGACAACTCTCTCGGCATTCAACGTGTCCTTCAATAACTTATCTGGGCCACTACCATTGAATGATAATCTGACGAAATGTAGTAGTGTTCTTGGAAACCCTTTTCTATGGTCTTGCAGAATGTTCTCTTTGACTGTACCATCGTCAGATCAGGGTACAAGTGGGGATTTAGTTAATTCTGCTGCCACTCCACCATCAAGCCCACCTCAGAAAAGTGGGAGTAGCAGCAGTTTCAATTCCATTGAGATTGCATCCATAACCTCAGCATCCGCCATCGTCTCAGTTCTTTTCGCCCTTATCATCCTCTTCTTTTACACCAGAAGGTGGAACCCTAGGTCCAGAATCGGTGGGTCTGCCAGAAAAGAAGTTACCATCTTCACCGATATCGGAGTTTCCTTAACATTTGAGGATGTTGTGCGGGCCACAGGCAGTTTCAACGCGAGCAACTGCATTGGGAGCGGAGGGTTTGGGGCAACCTACAAGGCTGAAATATCTCCGGGAGTTTTGGTGGCGATAAAACGGCTTGCAATTGGACGGTTCCAAGGGGTTCAACAATTCGATGCAGAGATCAAAACACTAGGGAGGCTTCGTCATCCGAATCTTGTTACCCTAATAGGTTATCATGCTAGTGAAACAGAGATGTTTCTAGTATATAACTATTTGCCCGGTGGCAATTTGGAAAAGTTCATTCAGGAAAGGTCCACAAGGGCCGTGGATTGGAGGGTACTTCACAAAATCGCTTTGGACATCGCACGTGCCCTAGCTTACCTACACGACCAGTGCGTGCCACGTGTCCTTCATCGTGATGTCAAACCTAGTAATATCTTGCTGGACGATGACTACAACGCCTATTTATCTGATTTTGGATTGGCTAGACTGTTGGGTACATCTGAAACACACGCTACTACAGGTGTGGCTGGAACTTTTGGTTATGTTGCTCCAGAATATGCAATGACTTGTCGTGTTTCTGACAAGGCGGATGTTTACAGTTATGGCGTGGTTCTACTTGAGTTGATTTCGGATAAGAAAGCACTTGATCCATCCTTTTCTACTTTTGGAAACGGGTTTAATATTGTTGCATGGGCGTGCATGCTGTTGCGGCAGGGACGTGCCAAGGAATTCTTCACCGCTGGTTTGTGGGATGCGGGCCCGCATGATGATTTGGTAGAGGTTTTGCATTTGGCAGTCGTATGTACAGTGGAATCTCTCTCGACAAGGCCTACGATGAAGCAAGTTGTTCGACGGCTGAAGCAACTTCAACCCCCATCATGTTAGGTGAGTGACAAGGCTTAATTTGATTAACACAGCGTGTAGAAGGTAAGAACTCAAATTGTAAGTTTCCTCTGTACTCTCAAGAGAAAAAAAAAGAAAAGAAATTGCTCTTCAATCTTCTCTGGAGAAATTATAGTCCTCTCAGAACACCCGTGGTAGTGTACCTGCTCAATAACAAGGAGCCGCGTGCCTACCTTGTCAGGAGGAGAGGCGACTAGGCGGGCACGTGGCCCTTTACTATTGTATTGGCACAAGGGCATGTTGTTTTCCTCAAGACTAGGTGATTCCTCCTACCCCCCCACGTGCTACCCTTAGATTTAGTTATGAATTGTAGTTACTCCATGTAAATTGTATTATAGCTTTTGTCCCAATTTTTCAAGGTCACATCCCTGGTTTAAGGGGCTTTTCTCTTGAGGCTGCAGAAGAATGCAGGTATTTTCCTTGCACATTGTATTACGCGTTTATCTTGTTTCAATCTCCTGTTTGAATAAGACTGAAAAATAGGAATGTTTCTGGAAACATGGGTGATCACTTTTTCTTGTTTTGAATCACTTGTAATCCACATGGATACCGCGCGGCTCGAGCTATTTGGTGAATTGAACATATTCGAGGTAGCTAGCACAAGCATGCCCTGCCATACAAGTAGTTGGGTGTGCCTCTGTGTGTGCGTGTGAAAATGGAAATGCCCTACTCACCATCTGTGGAATAGCTTC
>JABCMJ010043326.1:0-15582 GCA_014822125.1 Arbutus unedo | reverse complement strand
GGGACGGGTTATCGCAATAGGGAGAGAAGAGAACGGGGGGAGGGGTTTGGAGAAGAAAATGAGTTTTAATTTTTTTTTAAACAGTCCAAAATGATGCCGTTTTAGACTGTTTTGTGTTGTGGCTGTTGTTGTGTGTGTAGCAAACTTCTTGTCAAAATTTAATGGTCCAGTCTTCTTAATTAAATTACAACAGCCGTATACCAAGCTGAATACCATCAAGATTTGATAGTCCAATATATTATAGATGATAAATATCACCAAAATTTTTAATCAAATAATATTACCATTTAAAAAACTTGATACCAGTATTGTGTGCTGTTATAACAATCGTACACCAAAGTAGATATCTTAAGATTTGATGGTCAAATTATTTTAATTAAATAACATGAAAATTTTATTTTCAACATGACCCTACAGGGTGGTCAAAAAGCCAAATAGAAATGCTTTAAAAGTTTGTTGATCAAGATGAGAAGGTTGTCTCGATAATATGTAATGTGTTTAACCTTAGAAGTTTTTTCAATACGAAGATTTTTTTTCTTTGTTATAGTGATGAATTATAATTAGTCGAACATATTATTTTGGAATAAAGAGTGATTTAGCTTCAAAGTTATCGGGTTCTTTATTCTTAAGTAATGCGGCAAAGATTAGTCTGCACTACCTTGCTAGTGGGTAATGAGCTAAAAGGAAATTGTTCAAAAAAGAATGGTCTCCTAACCGAGCTAAAGGCAATGATCAACGGTAATGGTCCAAAATATCTTCTTAGATGATCGATGGTTTGGGATAGTAGTCCAAAATGATTGGCAATGATCTAGAACAATAGTCCAGAATCTAGTGGCATTAGCCAAAGCTATTACCAATGCATTGGTCAAGGTATGGTGACTTTTTAATAAGTATTGAGATTTTTTTGAAGTGTTGAAAGTTTTCTCAAGTGTTTTAAAATTTCATAAAGCGTTACAAATTTTCACTAAGTGTTGAATTTTATCAATTATGGAAGAAGTTCTCAGCATTTATGCATCGGCATTAGCAAGAAATCAAGAAACAGAATTTGAATGACAATGGCCCAAATAGTGAATATATGGAAAGCTTGTGTATGTACAAAGTCCACATGAGCTTAACAAAAGGAAAAGACATAATAGAAAAACAGAAAAAGACAAGACAAAAAGAAAGAAAGAAAGAAAGAAAAGCTAAAGGTTGGCAGTATGTTGCTCAATAACAGTAGATTCTTCAGCAACATTATGATCTCTTGGGCATCAGTCTCCTTGGGAGCATTGTTTTGGGTGTCTACTATAGGCTTTAGTTCTGAAGCAAGTAGCTTAGTGGTGTGTCTTCTTCAATGCCCTTTTCATCCTCGACCTCAGTTTCGTCGCCTGAATCTATCTCAACTTCCCTAGAGACAAGGATCTTAGTGTATAGGGGGAGTTCTTGGGGACCTCGACCATTTTCAAGGCAGCTCACCTACCGAACTTGAGATAGTCTCTTGGAGCACATGGAGCTGTCCCTAGTAGTTTTTAGTGGTGATGTCCACGCTCTTACTAAAGGAGATCTCGTAGTCAGTCTGGAGGCAGTTGATTTGTTCCCATAGATTCTACACTTTGCCCTCAACAGCTTCAACTTAATGAAGTGCCACATCGAGCTGCTAGCTCAAGATGTTGACCTGTTAGGCAGTCTGAGTGTTTTGTTGTCCTCAACAATTTTCTTTATGTTTTTCACCTTTCGAAAAAACTCAAGGCTTTCCTTGTCATTGATCTCTGAATCGGCCTCTTTATCCCTGACCCGGTTCATGGCAACAGTCATTTGTTACATGGTATGAGAAGAAAGAGAGATTAGTACAATGGTACAGAAAAGAGGACACAATAAACACATAGTATGATAAACGGGCATATTAGGATGGCATGGGCCATAACGTGCTTTGGAGGCTGTTGTTTTCCAGAAGGTCGATTTCCTTAATGTCCTTAGGGAGATGAATGGGGATCGATAGAGATTTGCAAATTGCCTGTTGAAAATTGATCTCAAGTTCAATACCATTTTGGGGATAGGGTGTAAATGATCTCAAATCTATGATGGTGTAAAACTAATTTATGATAGGATTTAAGTGTGAATCTTTTCTCCTATTGAGTCTGCTCATTGTTATGAATCAGGAGATGGTCCATTCATGTGCAAAGGAATGCCAGTGATTCCAGGTTTACAAGAAGCCATTGACTTAAGCAACAAATTCAAGAGTTGCAAGGCAATCCATTAGGTTTTTCAAGAAAAGGAAAGATTTCATAGTATGAGAGGAATAAATATAAGAAAGAGAGACGCATTTGGTAGAGGTCTCGCTAGTAGAATGATTTGACCACCTATGGTCCATCATGAAAATTAGGAACCTGTTGTACATCCTAAATTCGATGCTAAAGGATGGTACGCATCTACAACAACAACCAAGAATGGGAGATTGCAACGAAAATTTGCCCAACAGTTTTATAATGACTCTTGGGATTTTACCAATCAAAACCTTGATAGAGGTGAAAGTTCTAGTTCACAAAAGTCCAGACAGCAGACTAAACATAATCTAGCCAGGATAAAGGATGATCAAGTTGGCCTAGTAAAAGAAAATGATAATGCCCAAGGACAAGGGGGGCAAAAAGAACTTTTGAAAAAAAAAATTGATGAATTTCATATATTACTATTATCTGATGGTGATGAATTGATAAAAAAGCAGAGTTTAGATTAGAACGAAAGAGAAAAGTCTGATTTGGTAGATTTTGGTGAGAAATTTGCCGCAATTCAATCTACCTTAAAGTTGGATTATAACATGATTCTCCTTTTGCCAAGTAAATTTCAGGAGAAATCAAATTAGGTCATAGGTCTGGAAGGAGACTTTACAAATACGACAAAGGCTGTTACATCAATAGGAGAAGTGAATACCCAAGAAATGCCGAAATAGGCATAGAAATAGACTGGAAAGGAATATATCTTGTGGTATTGAGACAACCTGGAGATATTCTAATAAGGCGTCACAAGTCTTTTTACATCAAAATACATATCACTAGACAACCCATCAACATGGTTTTAGTTGACAATGGGGCTATTATAAACATTTTACCCTAAAAACTAATGAAGGTCTTGAACAAAATAGAAGCATAGTTGGCACCTATTGAGGTGACAGTTAGAAATTTTGCTGGTGGGAACTCACTAGCAAAATGAGTTCTTTCTCTACAACTACAAGTTGGTTCCCGGATAATGAACTCAATGTTTTTCGTCATTAACTCTTCCTCGAATTACAATGCCTTATTAGGTAGTGATATGATTCATTTGAATGGATGTGTTCGTTTGTCACTTCACTAGTCTTTGATTTTCTTGACCCATGACAAGGGTGCTGACCTAGAGAAAATGGAGATTTTTTGGGCAGATCGACATCATTTCAAAGCAGAAACCAACAATGTGGAGGCAGGGCTCTATGACGACCCACTACTAGCAACACAAGCAGAGCAAAATAAGAAAGTTAGCCAGGAAAATCAATTCCTACAGACGATTCAAGAATGTTTTGACAATTAGACCAGGATTTTGTGAGGTCAAATATTATAAAACAACATGTTAACTTTCCTAACAATGTGTTTGAATGATATGTAGGACAACTAACAAAAGTTTTAGGCGAAGAGATGGTTGTCATTAAAGTTAGGTTGTTTAATTTTCTACTCACTGAAAACTTTGATGCAGAATTCCTATTTCATGTAATTGGGTTGAGTGTGTTTTCGATGAAAGCCCTTTATCTTGTGTTGATTTAGGCTTAGAAAACTTAGAGCCTGCACTAGCCAAGTTGAATGATTTGAAAGTTGAAGTTCAAGATCCTTTGGGGATCGACACACTAATCACCATTTATATTTTTCCATTTGCCTTAGGAGTAATTCTTAACTTTGTAGTGTACTGTGCTTTGTCGAAATTATTGAAGAAGTTAATAAAAGTTCTTTTCTTGCTTCCTTTATTTGATTTCAAATTTTGTTGTGCTTCTGATAAAGTCATGGAACACAACATTGAACCATATATCCTCTTTACAACCATCCACATTCCAGCATTTGTTTTCATTTTTGTTATTTCTCTCATCCATCGTCGATTGAAGCAAAATTTGGGATAGCAACATGACTAATAAAAAGGAGAGTGAAACCATAATGAGTTGGCATAGGGGTGAAAACTTGAGATTTAGGAATTTGTTCTCTCTTAAGGGCCTGTTTGCTTGTCCGGATATAAAGAGTGTGATATAAAACCCTGTGGGACTATGTGTGGATATGATATCCAGTGGTTATAGAACTAGATATGAATGAAGGAAAATCCTCCATTTGTTTCAAATAGATATCCTAATATATGGACTTTAATATGGTGAGATTTGAAACTTAATTGTCCATTACTTAAAAAAAACACAAAAATACAAAACATGTTGAACGAAACCTATTGTACTCACGTTCACAAACTGGTATAAGGCTTGCAAACATTTACTTTTTGTTTGTCTTCTCTGACAACTGGTATAAGGCTTGCAAACATTCACTTTTTTCTCATCAATTTTGGAAATAAGGTCATCTAATTGAGATATGATTTTCTGTGACAACTGTTGTATAATGGTTGATTTTAGGCTTCCAAAAAAACATTCACTTTCTTCTCCTGTGACTACTGGTATAAGGCTTGCAAACATTAACTTTTTTCTCATCAATTTTGGAAATAAGGTCATCTAATTGAGATATGATTTCATGTGACAATTGTTGTATAATGGTTTATTTTAGGCCTCCAAAAAAATAGAGAATACAAACAAAATAGAAAACAAAAAAAAAGTGAATGTTGAGTCGTAATGTTGAGAATAACGACGAACAAAAAAATAAGAGAGAAAGTTTATAATCTCAAGCAATTTAAACATTCTGAACTATCAAAAAAATGAACATTTTGAACCATCATTAAATAAAATTGTGACTAACTATGATAACGATGAAGATTAATCTAGCGCTGTGTAGATAATCAAGCTGAGTTCCATTTGGATTGTGGTGTTCATTGATTTACTAATTCAATATTTTTTATCCTTATTTGAATTATTTTTGTAATTTTTTATTTTGCATTAATTTTTTTACTGTTTATTGGTTTGTTTCAACGAAAGAAAATTTAAAAAGTACAAAATTATATTCAAAAACTAAAATTTTATCTTTGGTGATTTGTTTTTAATTTTTAAATATAATTTTATACTTTTTAAATTTTTTTCATCGAGATGAATCAATAAACCTTAAAAAATTAGTGAAAACATAACAAATATAAAAAAATTAAATAAAGACAAAAAATAAATAAATTAAAAATTATAAACCAAATAGACCCGAAAAATGAGACTAACGATGATTTATGGTATTGTAGGCTTTTTTTCGAGGATAATGTTGTCAATATTGTCTTATCCAAAAGAGGCGATTTATAATACTACCACTCTACACCCTTTTGTTATAGTATATTCTCTTCCCTGCAGGATATAAACTCACTTCGGATATTATATCTCATGTCTCATAAATAAAACAAAACCGAGTTTGTGGGCCACAAGACATTATATCTTTATCACACTCCTCTTATCCCTCAAACAAACAGCCCCTAAGATCTCACGTCACAAACGTTCTAGATACTATCAACTATTATAGGGTTAATTCATACAGAATTTTGTTCTGATTTTAATTGGAATCTTTGAAAGTGGGCAATGATATTAGTCTCCTATAGATCATTTCAGGTGCACGTAAATTAATTTGGTTATTTTAAATTATAAAATAAAATACATAAAAAGAAGAGCGAAAGCTAATTCCCAAGTAAGGGTACATAATTTACATATGAAGTGGTCGGTGTAAACGTGGCGGCGCGTAGAGTCAAGAGGGTAGACCAGTAGCAGCCAGACTTGACAAAGCTGAGGATTAATGCTTTGACGACATATATACATACACACACTTATTTTTTGTTGTTATTCAAAATTTTTCTGCATTTCTACATTAATTTTTTGTAATTTATTGACTCGTCTCGATAAATTTTTTTAAAAAGTATAAAATTATATTAAAAATTAAAAAATTATTAAAGGTGAAAAATAAATCAAGATTTCCTATTTGGATTTTTTTTGTCTTTAATGAATTTTTTTAATTTTTGAAGATAATTTTTTACTTTTCTAAAATGAACTAATAAACAAAAAAAAAATTGACACAAAATAAAATATTAAAATTTTTTAAAATAAAAAAATAATCAGACTATAAATTAATAAACACCACAATCTAAATAAACCATACACACAAAATCAAAGTATAAGGGCCACCAGATACATATTTTGTCAGTATGTTCATTTGTATATGTAAATGTGCTTATGGTAGTAGCAAAATTATTTATCCTGACTACAAAAATATACTTTCTCATTTCTTTTATCTTTCTTGTGCATCGATATTTAACTATAGTGTAACACACGTAACATACAAATTGTAAATGACTCGATTTATCTGCAGTTCATATATGAATTATAAGATAAATAGTTCAATATCGGTTGTTTATTTTTACAATTAGTGGTTCAAATTTATTAAACAATCTTTTGGAAAAATATATTTTCTCAAAAAGATGCTTTTAGCAATTTTGAACCTTTAAAAACAGTTGTTTTGTGAATGGTTATGATTATAAACATTATTTGTGCATCTGTGCAGCCTACGTATTCAGTGTAGTGGGAATAGGGGGTTCAGTTGTGCATTAGATTGTGTTGCGCACCAAAACGACATCGTTTTGACACGTAGCACAGGGTCTCTAGTGAAGCCAACTCCAATTGTGAACCATCGTAATGCGCCGCTCTTCATTTTACACAGATACGGATGCAATATTGGTATTGAAAAGATCTACGTGAGTCGCGCCACTTCTCAAAAAAAAAAAAAAAAATTATTTGGATAAATTAATAATTTTTACTTGGAAATTAACCTAAAAAGGTATAATTCGTCATCCGAGATAGACGCTGACAATTAGGAATAGAATCCTGCATCCGTTCATATATAGATATAACTTGGGTCTCTAACCTATATAAATTGGCATATTCTTCCAAACTCTTACATCAGAAATTAATTGTCAATAGAATGAATGTTCGTTGATTAACACTTGGTAGGGATCATGAAGAGGTCCAATAGTACTTCTTCTCATGAAAAACTGGATCGCAAGATAGTTGAGAGGAATCGGAGAATCCTCATGAAAGGTCTCTGCTTGAAGCTCACTTCTCTCATCCCTCCACACCATTTCAAATCCTCTAAGGTCTCTCTCTCTCTCTCTCTCTCTCTCTCTCTCTCCGTCGTAGGATTCTAGTGAGATCATCTTCCAAACTTTTGTGAATTTCAAAATCATATAACTTGTTTTCCCCACTTCTAAATTGCAGTATGCAAAAACTATGCCAATTTAATTAAAATACTATGTCAATTTGTAAAACGGAGATGCAAATTGTTCAGAATTAGAGTTAATATAATTAGTTTCAATCTTTTCCCGTCTCATATAAACTTCGTTGTTTTCTGTCGGAAGAGAGAATAATATTTCAGCTAATAGATAGAGCAACCCTAATTTCAAGTACTATAAATTTCATAAGTGCAGATACTGAATAAAATACAACAAAACTGATATTAAAATCTGCAAGGTTTTTTTTTTTAATCAGCGAAAAAGAGATATATTAAAAACAAAGGCTAAAGCCAATAAAGTACAACCCACTACAATTTTCGGACCGACCCATTTAGGGTTAATGAAAACAAAAACCTGAAACCTAAAATCAGTTTGTTCTTCATCATTTCCACCCTAAAGCATATCAACAACGATATGCAACTATACTTTACAACATGCTTACAATTACAAAGAAAATCTCATAATATATATCTAAAATCATATGACTTTGATTGTAGATCTTTGATTCTTTTCCATTTGTAAAGCTTGATTCGGTTTAAATTGTCACTCCTCTAATTATGACGGGTCTGTGTCGTGTTTTGTGGTTCTATTTTTGATTATTTTTTCCATGTGATTGTAGTCACATTGAAATTGTTAGTCATATATGTGGGTCCTTCTCTTTTATTTCTATGCTAGTTGATTGAGTAGATGTGACTACAATTTCAAGCCACGATCATATATATTTTGACCCGAAAAATGGAATAAAATTTGCAGGCCATGCTATCACAACCAAAACAGCTCAACGAGGCACCGATATACATTAAACAATTGGAAAAAAGAGTGGAGGAATTAAAGGCAAGGAGGAATGTACTAGCAATGAGCAATGATGGTGATAACAATAATAGCATGAGATTGACGTTGCCAGTGGTTGAATTAAGAGAGTACTTAGGTTCAAGTTTAGAGGTAGTTCTGATTACTGGGTTGAAGAAAAACTTCATGATTTGTGAAGTTATCGGTGTGATGGAGGATGAAGGGGCTGAGGTAGTCACTGCTAGCTTTTCTACTGTGGGTGACAAGGTGTTCCATACTTTCCATGCTCAGGTGATCATTAACTACTACTACCATGCATATTAATCATCTAGCTCCACTAGTTCTACCTTCATCTTTTTTTTCTTTTTTTTTATGGTTCATTCAACGAACAGTCCATAGTGACCAATTTATTCAGCAAACAGTTCATTTAAAATTAAATTACAGGTAAAGGTCCTTTCGACACATAAGTTTCAAAAATACCCTTTTAATAAACACGCGACAAAATTATCTGTTTGTTATCTGTTCGTCAGATATAATAGCAATAATTTCATTAGATAAAGTTACCTGTTAGTGTTGACCAATTAACATTATCTGTCATTTTTAATAGATACCTTAACAAATAACTTTATCTGCTAATTTTGAAACAATAATTTCATTAGATTACTATATCTGTTAGTATTTATCAATCAACATTTCTATCGATTCAAACACATACCTTAACAAAGAACGTTATATGTTAGTTTTCAACGTAATAATATTATCAGATAAAATTATCTTTTCGCGTTCAGGGGCAAATCTATCTATAAAAAAACCTAAGGCGTTAAAACTTTTCAAACAATGGATCTTGACTCATAAATTAAATTAACTCGTCCTTAATGGGCCAAATCAGCCCAAATTTATTTTTTTGACCAATTTTCTATTTTTTTATTTGTGTTGTTTAAGGGATCTCCAGTTGTGTAATAATTACGGAAAATACTACAATAATCATCCTTATTTAAGTGCACGTGGCGTGCAATATACACTCCTTGAATTTATAATTTTCGGTATAGCAATTCATAATATTTGAATATACATTCATAACAATATTCGTTTTGAATTCATAACATTTTTAGATTATGATTTTTTTTTTTTGATGTTACGAAACTAATGTTAAAATTTTCTGCAAATATTTTGAACTTTTATATAAATATTATATATGAATTTTCATAGAAAATGGTATTACCCTTTTTACGAAATTTTATAATTTCAAAGTAATTGATCAAGAGGATGAAAACAGCATGAACGCATCTAAATGGGATTGTGTGTATTGTAGCATTTTTTTTCCAGTAATTTATAGGTTCTTTTAGAAAGGAAAAAGATTAATGCACGCTAGCTAGTATAAGTTTTGTGGTTTGATTAGGCTTTCTGTTGGGGCTTACAATTTTGAAATTTTGCAGTTTGAAATTTTTGAATTAAATTTTATATTTAATTGAAAAATTGAATTTATTAGATGAAGAAATTCTAATATTAAATAACTCATGATTACCATTTTCATTTTTATTTGTTGCTTCCATTTTCATTTTTCTTTTTCTTTTTTTCAGGTGAAAGTTTCTAGAGTGGGTGTGGATATTTCAAAGGTACGCGAGAGATTGCTGGAATTGGTTTGCTGATTCCTTCTTCTTTTGCTATGGGGAAGGAAGGTTTTCTATAGCCATACCAGCATGAAGATTAAAAGTAAGAGCCTTTGGATCTTTCATTAAACTTTAGGGTTCGAAGCAAATTTTAAAGTTGCACTCTTTACGTATATCTGCAAATTTGACTAGAAATATTTGAGACTTGGATTGTGATAATTATTATATTATTGTCTGATTATTTTTTGTCTTTATTTAATTTTTTTTATGGTTATTAGTTTGTCTCGACTAGAAATTTTAGAAAAATATGAAATTATGATCAAAATCTAAAAAAAATTTAGAAAAAAACAAAAAATAAGTCCAAACAGCGTCTTTTTGGATTATTTTTCGTCTTTAGTGAACTATTTTTAGTTTTTAAACATAATTTTATACTTTTTTAAGAAAAATGAATAGTTTTAGGAGACAATTTGTTCTTTACCGTTTATTTTTTGGTAACCTTTTGTTCGAGACGAACTAATATAATTCATAAAAGAATTGATTCAAAACAAAAAATTATAATTTCTTTTCAAAAAAGATGAAAAATAATCATATAATAACGTCAGTCGAAATAGAACAGTATTTTATATGGATTCGTCTTTCAAAAAAAATTAAAAACATATTTTTATATTGATTTGTCTTTTCTAATTTTGTTTTTTAGCTTATAGACATAATTTTATATTTTTTTGAAATTTTGCATCAAGACGAACTAATAGTTACAAATATTGACATAAAATAATAAAATTTCAAATAAAGACGAGAGGAAAGCAAAAGAATAAATTTGTTCAGATTAATGATTTTGGTTTGATTTGAATGTTTTTTATTTTACTTTCCCAAAATTTGAAAGTTAGGAGAAAATGCAATTGATGGGATTTTTAGGACAAAAATAGGTGAGAGAGTCCCCTTTTTTTAGACAAAAATCCAATTCAGGTTACAGTATATGTACCTAATCGGTACATCTCCCTCTGTATCCATAGCAAAACTCATATACAAGAAAACACACGTCATTTTTACACATCACTTTTGCACATCACTTAAAACTACGTCGTTTTGTTTTGATAAAGATCCAAATGTGTTTTGAGCGATATGAGTCAAAAATAAATATGATTTTTTCACAATACAAAACGGCGTAGTTTTAAGTGATGTGCAAAAATAATGTGTTTGTAGCATTTTTGTTAAAAAAAGTATACATGAGTGCCCTCGTTTTGTTCATATTTTTTTTATTTTTTATAGTTAAAACGACGTAATTTTGACTAAATTGAATAACTTTTTTTTGGGACCAAACGTAAGTTAAAAAATTTAGCATTGCTTAAATATATAAAGCTACGTAGTTTTATTGGACAGCGGGCAGCTGTGCCCCTGCTGCCCTGCACAGCAGCAGGCCCCCCGAATCCCTGGAAATGTGAGGGAGAGCCATGACGATGGCGGCGGAGGGAGAGCTCGATCTCGGGGTTCCATCATGCCTCCACCTGGTCTCCGCCTTTCTCGCCATGGAACCATCCTGTGTCTTAATATCATTAGCTCGGTAATCTCCGCACCCAGGCGCAGTTTAAAGCGATTCCCTAAACATTTATAGGAGTATTGCAGCCTATTCTTCTTGCTTATTGAAGTAACGGGGGGTCTGTTTGTTTTTGTATATGAAACCTAGGGATTGTGGTGGAGGTTCGATTACGGAGAGAGTACAGAGGTTCATTTGGGACCACTGCATATGCAAAAGTGTAAGTCGCTTCAATGGATCTCATCTATGTTTTTACTACAAGTAAGCAAGGGTTTTTGCTTAAATTTATTTTTTTGGATTACATGTATTTTGTTTTTGAACAAGAGAATCCAACCACGAAGCTATAGACACGCAGAAGCATCTCTAGACAGGATAACATTTAGATCAGAAGGGGTATTTGAAACCCAATTCCGATTAAAATTATGTAAAAACTAGGCGAATCAATCCAATGAGCAGTTGCATTAGCCGCCCTAGGGATCCAGCCAAAATGAGATGCTTCTTGTCGCTTCAACTATACACTTTACTTTGACCTACAAACATGCAGAAGCCAACTCTGGGACGCTAAGCAAGATGAGATGCTTGTTGTCACTTTCCGCCAGAGCTGCTTTTGGGCCAAAGCTTCACAAACCAAAAGCAGAAGGGCAGCAGAAGGGCCCTTAACCTTCAACTTCCTACCACTAATAGTGCCCCCTTTATGATCTCTGATAATAATCCCAGCACACCCTAATTCTGAAAATCCACCCTTTATGATCTCTTGTTTTCAATTCCATGAATCATCATTCCGCTCCAATTCTGAAAATCCACAATTAACGATAAGAAATCACAATATAAACTTATTAAAGACTCACCAAAGGTAAGTTAATGGGTTTACATAGGTGCTTTTTAAGCACCTATCAAGGACCTTGGGGTAGATCTTCATACTAGAATTGCACAAGCTAATGGGTCTGAACTGGGACAATGATTCTGGATTTTGAACCTTGGGAATCAGAACAATATTTGTTAGGATTATTTCCTTGAGCAGGAAACCCCCATTGAAGAAACTGATTACAGCATTACATGTATCTTGGCCCACTTCCTCCCAATATATGTGGTATACAATCCCAGAAAAGCCATTCGGGTCTGGAGCTTTGAGAGGGGGTAATTGAAACGCAGCCAATTTTATCTCCTCTACCACCAAAGCCCTAGCAAAGAATCATTCATTGGGGTAGTCATCACATACTCTACTGCGTTCAAGACAAGATCCATGTTCCTTTGGTCCTCTGCCTTAGAAAGCTAGTAAAAATAATCAGCAATATGCTGGTCTGTCTCCGGATCATTATCAAGCCAAGTGCCATCTTCTCTCTTGAGCCTTAGAAGTTGATTGTGCTGCCCTCTTTGGACTGGAGTGGCATGGAAAAAGCTAGAGTTCTTATCTCCATACTTCAACCAGTTAACTCTTGACCTTTGGTGAACGAACATTTCCTCTCTATCATAGACTTTCTCCATGTCTCTCACTACCACTTTTTGATCTTCAATACTCCGAGTTGTGGGAATGCAAAGTTGGAGATCTGAAAGCTGGGTCTTTAGTTGATACAACCGAATCCTGTTATTTCCGAACTCAAGCTTGCTCCATTCTCTGAGAGTCCTTTTGCGTTTCTTAAGTTTATGATTCCAAGAGTACATACGAGACCAGAAACATATTCGTGCCAATGCTTCTCGATGACCTTTTGACAGTTAGGACTCGTAGTCCCCATAGACTCGAACTTGAAAGTTCTAGACACTCTATTGAACAGATGACTACATAGGAATACCAGCAGAGAATGATTTGATCAATCATCTTTTCATGGAAGACCTGGGCTCTCCAAGACGAGTTTGCAAGGGCTTTATCAATCCTTTCTCTAATGTTCTCATCACCTCCCCTCTTGTTTTGTCGTGTAGATAATTCCCTTATACTCCAAATTAATGAGCCCACAATCTGAGATAAGGGTTTTGAATCTTTCCACCCTTAAGCCATTAGGAGCCCTTCCCCCTGGCTTCTCCCAAACAGATGACACCTCATTAAAATTACCAATACAAAGCCAAGATTTGGACACAGTTGCTGAGATTTATTAAGAACTCTCAATTATTACACCTCCTACATAATCAGAATCTGCATTAACACATGTAAGGAACCAATTTTGTTGGGGATTAGGGTTGAGAACTTCTGCAACGACAAGTTTTCGAGAACTGGATTTGATGGATAAGTTGTAGTTTGCATTCCACCAAAGGGCTAAACCACCAGAAATACCATTTGGCTCCGCATTACAGGAGTTGGGTAAATTAACTCTTATGTCTAGCACATTCTAATCTACTCTTTTTATTCTTAGTCTCCATGAGGAAGACCAACCCTGGGCGATGGGCTCTACAAAGCCCTTGGGGAACCTGGCATGTCAGAGGTTGCCCCAACCCCTGAACATTCTAGGTCAGAATCACCGTTTTACTTGTGTCTGTTGAGGACTACCGCCACCACCCTTTCATTATCGTCAAATAGTAGGTAACAAATACGAGATAGAAACATGAATATGGAAGTTATATAGTGAAAGATCTTGCCTATGAAAATTAGAGGCATACAAAAGCATTCTCTTAAGCCTAATGTTCCTCTCCGCTGAAGGTCTAATCAAATTGCAATAGTCCCAAGATTTAGTCAAAGTGCTCAGAAGCCATATCTCCAGTGTTCACGACTGCTAGGAAGATTTAATTGAGTCACGAATCAGGTTCCTAACACTTAAATATTATTAATTCGTATATCTCTAGCATTTATATCTATCCACATGTGTAACTCTCCATTTTTATCTAAAAAATAAGTAACTCTCCAAGTTGCATCAAAATAAGTAAGTGTAATGGATATATCGAGTTGGTATAAAGAAATAATTAATCTGGATTATTTTTGTAACACCTAAACAATTATAAGAAAATACTTTTTTTTTCTTGTTTTGTTCCGACAGTCTATGTCTGTCAGCTTATTAATGGACAAGAACGTGACAATTGAATGCTGGTATTTTATTTGCATTTTGATGGCCATGAATTCAAAATACAAATGTTCAATATAGTGGGATTGGACAGAGTCAACTATTTCATTTTGGTTTCTCGGGTTCTGAAGGTTGAACAGGGGGAAAGTGGACCTTGGTTGCTTTGCTTTACTTGTGTTTTTCCAGCAACCACTTAAGCCTTAAACTTTTGATATTTGCAAAGTGTTGAGCTTGACTTAGTTTTTTAACCAATGCAGGATGGAAAATCATATGCACCATACTTGAAAAGTTTTCTGAAGAAGCTTATTGTTGAGGTTGAATCCCAAGGTTTTGAAGTATTGGATGAGTTGTATGAACAGTTAGCCTTTTACATGACTTCATTGAAGGTGATGATTATGGATAGAAGCTTCACTCTGTTACAATTGATTTATTTACTAGCAATTATGTTTAATAACAGAATTCTGGTGTGTTAGGATGATGATTCTGCGAAAGGAAACTCAAGGGTCTTCAAATGCATTTCTTTCCTATTCTCTAATGGTAGGATTTTCAGTCTAATGGGTTGTGTTTTGTATTTTTGTAACTTTTATGTGGGCATATTTGTAGTTTATACTTAATTATTTTTTCTTTAGATTGTTATGACCTCCCAAGTTACCCAAAATCAAGGAAACTGGTGGCTACACTGCAATGTTCACTCAACATGCTTGAAGGTGATACTGGGTATGAACTATTACTGGTTCAATCTGGATTGAAAGTCTGCGACGTCATATTACTGACTGTTACTTCATTGCTTTCTCAAGTTAGAATGTCACATTTGAATAACTTATTTTTCTGTTTGTCTTGGGTAAAAATATGCATTTAAAAGAAACATAAACATAAGAACACATACATGTAGGGTATGCAACTGTTCTAGCATCATCTAACATTAAGGAAACAATACAAGTAGGTATACCCGTTGCGATACTAAAACCATCAGCGCGGTGGAAAGCAAAATTTGCTAGGGCATTGGTACTACGATTGGCTTCTTGATAGAGTCGATACACATGCTTAAATGTCATCAATCCAAGCCCCGGCGAGAGGTACCTGCACTCATGAATATGATTGCTTACCTAGTTTAGATCATGGTTGCCTCCCAGGACATGAATAGTGGCCGTTGATGCATCCATCTCGACTTCCGCTTTTGTTAAGCCTCTACCTTTTACCAGCATAATGTGATATCCCGATCAATCCTAGAATGTCTAGTAGTTAACATAAAGCTTTATATTGTGAATAT
>JABCMJ010043316.1:0-12993 GCA_014822125.1 Arbutus unedo | reverse complement strand
AGACTTTGACTAGAGTTACCTAGCATCTTTGTATTAAACTTTTGGGAAGATATATTGTAACTCATTTTCAATTCTGTTCTTTATTTTCATCAGAAAATGTAAAATAGTTAACTTCTGTATTATTTTGGAAATTTCTTTTTGGACTGGGAGTACTTTTGATGTAATATTTATAGACTTGACTTTTGGTGCCTTATTAAATGAAATAGTTTGGGATTATGGGTGCATATTAGAGTGTTGCGAGGTTTCTTTTACTATATATTGTAATAATAATATGTTGAAAAATGAGGGCGTGACAAGATTTTTAACTCGTAATATATCGTAGGGGTTTCATGTCACGCTCTCGTTTTTAAACTAGATAGATATTCATATTTAGTAATATAACCACACAATTACTCCATAAAAGCCCAAATCATGATTTCCATAATCTAATTTTGTTCACGTGTTTCAGAATATTACAATCAGAAAAGGGCACTCACGGCCCAATTAACCAAAAATAGGTAGTTCAAATATTACAAAGCGATTCAGGTTCCAATACATAAGTCTAACCAAAAAGGGGTTACTCTACATCTTTCAAAAATAAAAACTAAATATGATGTATAACTCCTATGATGATATCTCTTGAAAGCATGCATCACCGTGCATCCATGCAAGTCTATATCATGTTCGGGAACGATACTTGAAAAACAAAGAGATGAGCCACAATTCCCATTAGAGATGTCTACGCCAATGTTATATGAATATGCAATGATAGCATACTTCATGAATAATATATGATTACCTGCATAAAGGATAAGTTCATGTATCGACATCCATCTTATCATAACATCTATGATGAATTCACACCACGCTTCTTGCATAACTCAATCCTCATTATGTATATCAATTCAAGGATTTTCTTTCTACTAGCACATCACCCGAGAATGGCTAGACATTATCTAAACCTACTAGCACGTTTTCAAATGGAAGCTAGATATTGTATAACTAGCACGTCTCTCATTGGAGGCTAGACATCGCAATATATCAATGCAGTTATAAGTTACGATTCAACTATCAAACCCATAATGTCCACAACACAACGTTAATCCCGTAACACACGTAATTAAAGCCCCAAACAATAGAAACATCCTCCAAATTAAACCAAGATCCTAAAACTAGAATCAAAAGTTCAAAATTCCAAAACTAAGATTAAACCATCAGTCAAAGTTGGCCAATAGGTCGTTGGAGCAATCAAAAAGCCTCTGGATGCACATTTGCTTAATAGAAGTTGTTGATAAGTTGCCCTATAAGTCGCTGGGGCGGCTTGGGTATTGGTCATGTCTCTAGAGCGACCTCAAAGTCGCTGGAGTGACTTGAGAGATCTCCAAAATCGCCAAATAGATTGCAGTTCATCCAAATCGGCCAAAAATGTAAAATACACAATCTAAACACGGATTTAAACACCAATACCTTGAATAAACATGTAATAAGGGTGAAACGTCCCTACCTCAAGCTTTGGATTGGTTGATTTGATGAGAAATGAAATGCCCTAACTCCGGATGACTTATTGAGCTTCAAATGCTAGTTTCCCAAGCTTCAATCGATGAGAGAGAGAGAGAGCATTATGGGGAAAATGAAAGCATTGAGCTTTCTTTTTCCCCCTTTATAAGTGCACAAATCAAATTTTTTTTCTTTTTTTGTCTAAAAGGGCTTCCAAATCAATCAACACCTAACGTAATGCGCGTGCGATCATAACGTAAGTTCCCGGGCTCATGTCTCATAACTAAAATTCCAAACACATAATAATAAATCAATTACGCATCCTGAATTATAAACTTCAAATAATTAATTAAAAACTTCAAAATTTTCCAGGCCCTTACATTTCAGTCGAACATTCATAATTTGCAAAACGTTCCTAAGTCCATGACACAAATTATCTCGTAAAATGCCAAATCTCACTCCTTAACCATACACCACAATCCCAAACTCACAAACGTCTTATAACACACTAAACGATGACTCAAAACCATAACTACAATACCTTAGAGTCCAAACCAAAATTTATAAAAAAAATTGGGCAAGGTCAGTGATCTAGAATTTCCAAAATTTCCAGTAAGGTTCAAAACACTGCCTGACAACCGCTTGAGCCATGCCCAGAATTTGCATAGGTCGCTCGAGCAAGCTAGAGGCCGCTCGAGCGATTGGGGTAATTTCAAAAAATTTCTAGAAAATTACAGATCGCTAAACAGATTCAAAACTCCAAATATTCGACCAAAAACATAAACAATACACCAATACATGTTACATATGCATAATAGAAGTCAAATCCACCTACCTCAAGTTTTGGATCGACGGATTGACGAAGAATGCAAAACCCTAGCTTTCAAGTCCCCTTGAGCTTCGAATCCTCTCCCCCGAACTTCGAATCAATGATCAAGCCTTCAATACCCATAAAGCATCGTTTTGGTCCACCATATCTTGAAGGAATTTGATATCAGAGCAAGAACTCTAGTGATATTTTAGAGAGAAGTGAGAGAAAATGGTAGAGAGAGCGTTGAAAGGGTAAAATGAGATGGGTGTGGCTTCCACCTCTTTAAAAATTAGAATTTTAAGCCTCCAAATGTGCTTCCAAATAAAACCTCACCACTAGCATATGCGTGTTCTTCAATTGGTATTAGAGTGGGTTGCTCATTTTTATTTGAGTTAGATCTTGACTATTTTGGGTACTAATACAAATATGAATATGAGCCACATAATGAATCAGACACCTTTTCTAGACAGCGACAACTTTGATTATTGGAAATCTAAGATGAAGGCTATCTTGAGGTCTGCTGATGACGCGATATGGGACTGGCATTACAAGAAAACAATAGAGCTCTCGACATACTATGTAGTGCTGTGGATATGACAGAACATAGAAAAATTGATGTAAGCTCCATAGACTTTGCTCCGCCTTGGTTGACAATTCCGGTTCAAAAACATTTGAATAGAAACTTTTTCTTTATCGAGTTGTAAGCTTTATAAATTCTAGAGAGTCTGTTTAAGAAGTGGAAGAAATCAGTTTCATATATATTCAGTTCTAGTCACTCCAGCAACAGTGGAGTCGCTCCAGCGACTCGGTCGCTCCAGCGACTTTGGCAACCTATTCACTTTATGCTGTGACAAAGTAAATTCTGATTGAGATAAAAAATGATGAGGTGATTGCTTCTACGTCAAAGGCGTTTACATCAATCACTCACGTATTCTGAGTTCTGGAAGACTTGTGGATTCAAGGCGTAGGCAATCAATCACGTGGTGTGATGAACGTGGATTCGGCAAATTAATCTTGGTACAATTGTGAGGAGTCATAGTTATGAGTATAGGTTATTTGTAATCGCACAATGATATTTCTAGTGATTGATTTATTTCCGTGGTTTTTAACTATTTAGAGGTTTTCCACGTATATCGCGTGTTCTGCTTTTAAATCTTTTATTTTATTTGCATGTGTTGATTACATGTTAGGTTAGTACATTTTTCAATTGGTATCAGAGAGGGTTACTCATTTCTCCTTGAGTTATTTCTTGTTTAGCATGAGTACTAACATCAACATGAATCACATCACGAATCACACTCCTATTCTTGATAGTGATAATTTTGATTATTGGAAATTAAAATCAAAGTCATCTTAAGATCTGGTGACAAAAAAATATAAAATGCTTGCATTACTAAATATAGTTATCTCAGGATCAGCGGTGGATATGACAGAACATACGAAAATCACTAACTACAAAATAGCTAAGGAAGCTTGGGATATTCTCATCACATGTCATGAGGGAACTGACGTTGTTAAATAATCTAAACTTCAAAGGTTAACTACTGAATTCGAAATTATCCGTATGAAAGAGGAAGAAACTTTCACTCAATTTTACTCCAAAACTCATATCTATAGTGAATAATTGTGCGACTTTAGGTGATCCTATTCCTCTTTTCCGAGTTATTAAGAAAATTCTTAGATTGCTTCCTAAATGTTTTAATGCAAAAGTCACCATGCTCGAAGGTAAACGTAAACTTAAAGAAAAATCTATAGAAGAAGTAGTTGGCATTATTCAAACCTATGAGGCAGATATGCATCTATTGACCTCGCATAAAGATAAGCCTAAAGTTACTTCTAAACCTATAACCTTCACCAGCTTTAAAAACATGTCTAATGAGTCCGATAGTGAAGGGGAATATGACGTTGAAGCCATGGCTCTATTTACTAATACCTTTAAGAAATTCTTCAACAAAGAAAAACTCTAATGAAGTTACTAACGGTTGGCTATTTAATAAGATTAAAGAAGATACCACCGGAACCAAGACTAAGAAAATCATAAAGGGACCCCCTGCTGGACCCAAATGCTATGAGTGTCATGGATATGGTCATCTTGAATATAAGTGTGCAAATAAGCTAAAAACGAAAATAACTTTTAAAGCTAATATTACTTGGGATGATAAGAGTGACACTGACAAATGGGAAGAAGAAACTTAAAATAATACCAATTTTATTGCATTCACATCTTCATGTACTTCTGAACCTAATGATAAAGACTCTTCTCAAGAAGAGAGTGGGAGTGAGGAGGGTAACGAGACCAATAACTATGAAGAATTTCTAGAAGCCTACAATTTGATATATAAAGAAAGTACTAAAATTAATAAAACCAACCTTAAAATTGTTGAAAAGTATAAGAAGTGTGAAGAAAAATATATAACCTTGTTGAAACTGGTTGAAGAAAAAGATATTGTGTCAGAGAAAATTACCATGGAAAGGGACAGTCTGAAATTACAAGTTATTAAGCTTTGCGCTGAAAATAAAAAATTAACTAACTTACATAAAAAAATCTAAGGAAGAATTAGAAATCATAACAGCAGACCTTGTCAAAGTTAACAACGTGTTTGAGCGATTAAATGCAGGTTCTAAGAGCTTGGATGATATTCTATATGTGCAAAGATCAGCAAACAATAAGTCCAGTCTCGGATTTGCTGAAAGCTAGTCAGCTAAACCATTTGTGACAAAGGTAGGAAAAATGTCAAAGCCAATGTATCAAAGGAACACACATCATGAATGACCAAAGTGCGGTGAAATTCAAAGGCAAAGGTGAACAAGTAAGTACTGGTAAGTTCATCCCTGTATGCCATCACTGCAATGTATTAGGTCATATTCGTCCTAGCTGCTTTCAACTATATGGTTTTCCTCGTAATTTTTCATCTGATACAAAATTCATTACCAATTCTTTTACTATACTAGAAAACCTTATTTAAAGAAACCCAACAATAAACGGAATAATCTACCGAATTTCATGAAAAGTCCCGTCAACACTCAACATGTTAAAACCTGATTCGTATGGATTAAGAAAGATGACATGTACTGCCAAGTCACTCACATAGCTTTTAAAACTAAAAACACTCATATGTGGTACCTTGATAGTGAATGCTCTCGACATATGTCCGGCGATAAGTTTGTCTTTGAGAAGTTAGAAAAATATGATGGAGGGGTTGTCACTTTTGGCAATGGTAACACATCTTGAGTTGCATGACGTGGCATTTTTAGCACTCCCAGCATGTTGCACTTAGAAAATATTCTGTATGTGGATGGTCTCAAGGAAAATCTTATCAATATAAGTCAGATGTGTGACTCTAATCATGAAGTTCATTTTTCTAGAAATGACTGCTATATAGGTGATGACCAAGGAAAAGAAATCATGCATGGCACTCTTACCTCCGATAACTGTTACGGAATTATTCCCAACAATGAAGTTCTATGTCAATCTAGTACTGAACTATGGCATCAACGTCTAGGACACATTAACTACAAAGATCTTTCTACTTTGACTAGACAAGAATTGATTCATGGTATACCTCGATTAGGTAACATTGAAAACCACATATGCAGTCCGTGTCAACTTGGTAAGCAAACATGGGCACAACACAAAAAGATAACTAGTAATATGACTAAAAAAACTTCTAGAATTGCTCCATATGGACCTGATGGGACCATCCAGAATAGAAAGCATTGGAGGAAAATGATATGTTCTTGTTATTGTAGATGATTTTACACATTTTACACGGGTGCATTTTCTTCAGGAAAAATCTGAAACTCTATCTTTGTTTAAATCTCTTGTCAAGAAATTTCAAAAATGGATGTATTATTCGCATTCATTCAGATCATGGAAGGGAATTTGAGAATATAGAGTATGTTGGTTTTTGTGATGAACTTGGTATTAACCATGAATTCTCTGCTCCCAAGAACCTCAACAAAGCGGGGTTGTTGAGAGAAAAAATAGTCATTCAAGAAATGGCTTGCGTTATCTTACACGCCAAACATTTGGCGCTAAGATTTTGGGTAGAAGCCGTTTTTACTGCCTGCTATATTATTAACCATGTGTATCTCCGTCCTGGCACTCAAAATACCCCTTATGAATTATGGAAAGGCAGGAAACCTAATATCAAATACTTCAAAATCTTTGGTAGCAAATGCTATATTATGCGAGATAGAGAACAACTAGGTAAGTTTGACACTAGCAGTCATGATGGAATATTTTTTGGATATGCAACTGGTAGTAGAGCATTCCTCATGCATAACAAATGAACTCGTACTGTTATGAAATCTATCAATGTGGTAGTCGATGAAAAATAAATTGATGAAACAAATAGTGCTACTAATGAATCTTTTGACCAAGTTTTTGAACAAGATACAGGGAACACACAAGAAAATCCAGCATCCGATACATATGGAGACAATGCCAAAGATGAACAAGGAAATGAACTAAATGATCAAGAGACTGACAAGGATAGTGAAGAAGACATGCTGGAACCATCATCATGTGTGAAACTTCACCATCCAACAAGTCAGGTTCTAGGAAAGGTAACCAACTTAATGAAAACTCGAAAGCAACTATGCGATGAGGTATCGTATGTGTGTTATGTCTCCTTACTTAAGCCAAAGAATATAAAAGAAGCCTTAAATGATGAACATTGGATTGATGCTATACATGAAGAACTTAATCAATTTGAGTGCAATGACGCATGGAAATTAGTTCCTGGTCCTAAGCACACTAACATAATCGGAACAAAGTAGATCTATAAAAGTAAGTCTAATGAACAACAAATTGTGATTAGAAATAAAGCTCGTCTTATTGCCCAAGGATACACACAAGTTGAAGGGACATATTTTGATGAGACTTTTGGTCCTGTAGCTAGACTGGAGTCCATTCATATTATGTTAGCTATAGCATACTTCCTAGGTTTTAAATTACACCAAATAGACGTTAAAAGTGTTTTTCTTAATGGCATTGTAAGGGCCCGGAGAAAACTGTAAGTTCTTAATTAATTTTGTTGCGGAATAATCATTTAGTTTATTATTTTGTGTTCGGAATTTTAGCTACGTGATCCGATCCCTAGAACTTATGTTGTGATTATGCGCGCATCACGTGAGATGTTTAATGGTTGAGGGACCTTTGACTTGTGTTAAAATCATATTTTTGGGGCATAAGGGAGGGGAAACTCTTATTTTTCCATATCTTACTCTCTCTCTACCTAGGGCTCTACCTTCTCTCTAACCCCATCATCAATCCACTCCACTATTGGCGAATCTCTCCCATACATTGCAAGTTCTTATCGTGCTTGATGTGGAATCAAGGTTGAATCGTGGATTGAAGCTCGAGAAGGAAGGATTTGAAGCTCGGGAACCATTCAAAGCTAGGCCTTTTCTTTTTCACCAAATCACTCGATTCGAAGCTTGAGGTAAGAATGTTTCACCTCTATTATATGTTTATAACTGGTATTGGTGGTTAAAATCATGTTTTTATTGTGTATTTTTGAGGTAAGAATGTCTGAGCTTGGTGTGTGGTTGTTAGTAGATAATACATTCATAGTCTCGGAATTCTATCTAACAGTTATGTGTACGTACGTTATTGCCTCGACTTAATGAATGTGATATGAAAATTATTGAATTGTAAGTAGTTGCCTTGCATTGACGCAGTGCAATGTCTAGCCTCCGACGGGAGATGTGCTAGTTATGTGGCGTCTAGCCTCTGACGGGAGATGTGCTAATTATGCAAAATCTAGACTCTGACAGGAGATGTGCTAGTATATTTCAGTTTATCTAGCCACCGAAGGGTGATGTGCTAGTTGGAACAGGAATAATTGGATCAATATGAGAACTATGGATAGTTAGTAACATTAACTTTTCATGATGGTATCTTAGACTATTTGATTAGAAACTGGTAACTTATGGGTTTATTGTCTTGTGTGTGTCATTATGAATTATTCATGAAAGGAGTTACGTAACAACTGCGGAATTTATTTTGAAATATGTAAACTAACTCTCCTTTGACTTTTTTGTTTGAAAGCCAATGGCATTGTATTAATCTCAACTTACTATCTTGGGCTACTCGGGTCGGGGGTGCCCCTTTTGATTGTAATATTTTGAAACTTGAAGTTAGAGGTGCTCAAGGGAAATTATGTTTGGGGTTCATATTAGAGAAATTGTGAGGTTTTCAATAGTATATAAGAATTTCTATTTTGTTTAAAATTGAGGGCATAACAACTTGGTATTAGAGCTTGAGTTAGAATACTTTGAGACCATGGGGAGACTTAAAGTCTCATGGGTTCAAAACTCTATATTTTAAGAAGATGATGTGTGTGCTTGTGTGCATGGCATTCATATGCATTGCATATCTCGTTTCTTATGAGTAAATAGAGAATTGATGACCTGTGTTGGGAATTTGTGTAAGGCATTGGCCTTGTATTGTATTGTTGTTTGACATTGTTAGTGCTTTGCACTTTGTAGAGATATGCCTCCTAGATGTGGCATGAGATTAGGCAGACCTCGAGGCCGAGGCCGAGGTCGCTATCGCGAGATATCGTTAGAGGATGTTGTGAGTCGGCGAAAGAAGTTCCTCATGTGGAGGAGGTGAATGAGAAAGTGGAACAGAACGTTGAACCGCCGGTTGTTTCGGACGTGTTTACGACGGAGTTTGTGGAGGCACTTGCCGAGGCTAATCGAATGAACCAGGCTACAAGGGCCAATACGGACAATCAAGTGATTGATGCCATGAGAGAATTTTGACGATTGAATCCACCTCAATTCAACAGAGAGGGTGGTGACTTCCTTGCGGCCAACCATTGGCTCTCCGAGATACGTAAGTTATTCACTGCGTTGAGAATACTGGAAGATGATCTTCAAGTCAATATTGTAGTGTCACGCCCTCAATGTTTAACATAAGAAAGGTCATATTGATATTAATAAAATCCTTACAAGCTCACCCACATACCCAACTCACTAACACCAAAACATAATGTTTTAATGAAAGGTGCATCATTTGAATTAAAACCTCAAGTGCGAATTAATATACATCGTTTCCAAAATAAAGATTACAAAATGTACATGACTCCCAAGAACTTTACTAAAAAGACAAGTCATCCACATGCACTCCTTGTACTCCCTGTTTCTACTCCGATATTGCACCTTAAAAGAAAGAAGGGTTGAGCTCCATAGCCCAGTAGGGATATCTATACCAATATCATGTGAATATGAAGAAATCAGGCACACAATGTGTTCATTAAACAACAACACAAGGATGCGCTTGCATGTAACATAAGATAGCCGTGAATGACACACTCAACCATCTTACCGCACCGTCTATTTCCTATTCAGCCCTTTCTTAATATTGATTCGTTTTCCATTCCAAAACTTATGTTCTCACATCAGTATGTCACCAGTTGCCTTCAAGCCACCACTACCATCTATAGGTACTCTCACTAAGTCATTCATCATCTCGCACGTCTGGCAAGAGTAGTCAACGCATCATATCAAATTTCCAAAACCTCAATATACCAAGGTCACTAGAACACACTTGAAACTCATGTTAACAAACCTATAGCATAGATTTATCATAGCACGTATTGTTCAAGCGATACCCAACTCGTGCATATCATCATATCTTTATCCCAGTGATTTAATTGTCCTTCCTAATACGACACCCAAAGATGACTAACCATAGCATTGTCATTCCCATCAATACCAACGCATGTTTATAGCATAACACACATTCGATGGAGGCTAGATAAGTCATCCTCATATTTCATAATTTCATAGATGTATATCCACATCTCACATTTCAAACACCAATATATAGCGCAAATGGGATCACAAGAGTAAAACAATAATAATCCAAGTACGAGCATTCAATAGCTTCGTAATAATTATTCGTAATCCCTCGATTCATTTAATGCATACCATGACTCATGTGTATCTGTAATGCACAACAAGACTCACGTGTCTCTACGCCATATTCTCATCAAGTATCAAGTTGTTATACCTGACTTTCTCCTGAATGAGACCAGTCTATGTCATTCCTAGCACTCCCATAAGGGGATCTAGTATATTCCTGGCATACCCAGAGGGATCCACCACATTTTTAAATCACCGTCCTAACTTTCCCGACTGGAAGTCTAGTTCACATCTCTCCTAGCATTCCCAAAAGAATCTAGTACAATCCTCCTAGCATTCCTGAAGGAGTCTAGTTTGACAATCACACATGTCACCCGTCCCATAACAATCATCTCGTATCACAATGGTGTCCACATATGTCATGTGTCACACAACCATCGTCTACTTTCATTTAAACAATAACATCCACCGTATGCTTCAAAACTTTTCTTATGCGTAATTCATCATTTTCATAACTCTCATAATTCACATTCACATACACATTTAATAATATGTCCTAATGACAATTTCTATTCTACCATAGCAGACCATGGCCTCTTCGCTCATAATAAGCCATCAAGTTTTATGCAATCCCAATGATCAACAGTGAATTAACTATCAAGTGACAACCACTATGGAGTGCACGAGAAACAAGCAGTTAAAGCACATGAATGATCAACTACCAACGTGTCACTTACCAATCATTCCATATCATTTCAAGACCAACACATCTCATGACTATTTTTGTTCCGTTACAATGCATCATACACCTCTATCTCAAACTACCACTTGACCTAACACCACCCGATAATACAGGGCCCAAGAGTCACGCTAGGGAACAAGAGAACTCCTCACGATACTAGATTAAGGTGAAATCATTTTCTAGTAATAATATCACAAATGACAAATTTATGGCAGAAATGACTCCTCACATCACCGTCCCACAATAGAGTTCAAATTATAGTAAGACACAGAGACACTCGCTAAACAACGTCTCACCATATAGCTCAAACCATAAGTAATAACTCTAAGCCCTCATCCAAACAAGCACCGAACCACATGATGGGTTGGATCCCGACACTTAACGAGGTAAAAAGAGGTACTCGATTGTCACCAAACTAAGGAGATCAATATCTACTTCAATATCCAGAAAGAAATTTCACAACTAAGGATGTTCACCACTAGAACAAGGGATGGGTTCTTCCCAAATCTCCATAAAATTTCAAACAAGACCAAACAACAAATAAAGCATAGAAGTGGACCAAATCAAGTAATACACGCGTAATAAAAGTGAAATATCCCTACCTCGAAGTGAGAATCCAATACGTGAGCTCCAAGATGAAATCTTAGCTTCCAAGTGAAGAAGAAGCTCCAATCAACCCTCTTCCAAATGAAATGGTGCTACCAAGCTCGAACCATCAACAAATCTTGATATATTGGTGGAGAATCTTCAAGGAATTTGGATGATCTTGAAGTTAGATCATGTATTTGGGTGGAGAGTGAGTGGAGATAAGGGTTTTCTTGAGAGAGAAAGGGAAGAAATCAAATTTGAGGCTTTGATGTTATGTTCAAAAAAATCTAAGTCGTCCCTTTAAAAATCGCATTTTGTTACCTGCCTGACCGGTCACGAAAATTCCATGAAAATTCCATGACCGGTCACCCATAGCTACTGACCAAAAATTTTTAAATTTTTATTTTCGTGTGACCAATCACCCAAGCCCTCTCTCAACCTTCTGACCAGTCACACCTCTTTACACATCAAAAAAACAAAAAAAAATTCAGGCCCTTACATGTAGCATGTCAGTTGACGGGAGAGGCTAATGAATGGTGGGAGTCAATCCATGAGTCAAAGAAAGACGCACAAAGGGCTGCTAGGCAAGCAGCCAGGATTGATGAACCAGACATTGAGACTATGACTTGGGCAGACTTTGAGGTTCTCTTTGAGAACCAGTACTTCCATTATCCTATCGTGAGCAACTACGTGAGCAATTTGAGAGGTTGGAATAAGGGACCATGACCGTGTTAGAATATGCTACAAGGTTTCAGACCTTATCCCGTTTCGCATTGGAGCTCGTGGCTTCGAAAGATCGTAAGTGTTGGCGTTTTAAGAAAGGTCTCCAATTTTCAGTTAAGAGGTTCGTGGTGAGCCAACACAAGATGAATTTTGTTGACATTGTCGAATGTGCCCGAAGTGTTGAATTGCCTAAGAAAGCATAGCGGGGTTCCAGAGTTTGGGAACCAAGACAGCCAAGTGTGATGCCTAATTCATCATCTTCCATGAGTTCCAAAAGTCAATGGCACAAATGACAGCGAGAGCAATTTCAGTCTCAAAGAAGCCATTCCAATCTTAGGCCACCTATTGTGTCAGATTCACAAAGCAATACTTCTAGGCCCACGAGTGTGTGTTTTTTATGCAATCGACTGGGTCATATTCGTTCTTAGTGCCCAATGCCTCCCAAACTTTGTTATACGTGTGCCAAAGAAGATCATGTTTCTAGGAATTGTCCTCAAGGAGGAGGAATGTGTAGTGAGGTTGGCTCGGTGCAACAATCGAGACAAGGGTAAAGTCAGGGGCAACAATCATTTAGGGATCCACAATGACAGCAACAATCATATTTTCATCAGGCAACATCGACTCAGGGCTCTCAGTTCAAGAAAGGGGTTAGTTCTTCGGCGCTAGTGAACTTTCCAAGGCAAGGAGGTAGTTATATGCAAGGACATCGTGTTCCTACTAGAGCTTATAATATCCCATCTGTTGTGGCACATTCTACTTCCTCGAGCCTGAACAC
>JABCMJ010043312.1:0-12739 GCA_014822125.1 Arbutus unedo | reverse complement strand
CAAGTACATCGCAGCACAAAGCATAGCTACTTCTCATCAGCAATCAGCATCCCACCAAGGTGTGGCATTAAAGCCACCTTTGCATCAACAAAGAAATCGTTTCCAAGAATAAGATCAAAGTCGTCTAGAAGAACCACCATCAAATTCACCCTTCCAACCCATACACCAATCTTCAAAGGAACACTGGTAGCCATTCCTATCGCAGATTGTGATGAAGAGTTGACTGCCTTGATCCTACTGGAACTTTTGACTGCTTCCAAACCGAGAGTCTAGACCATCTTTTCACCAACGAAACTATGAGTTGCCCCTATGTCGACCATAGCAAGTACATCAAATTTGCTAAGAGTAACTTGAATATACATTAAACCTATCAACGATGGGGATTTCTCCAATTGAATAGTATTCAGTAATTGTAGTGGATTGACCCGAGTAGGTGCCTCCATTCCACTAGCAACATCATTTCCATCAGTAGCACAAAGAGCATTCAACTTCTCCCTTTTTGGACAGTCACGAGCCGGATGAGAGCCATTGCAAATGAAACATTCTGTACCATCTCCATTGGATTTGCCCTTGCCTTGTTTCTTCTCATCACTTTTCGAGTTAGATTTTTGGCCTTTATCCCACTTCTTCAATCCATCCTTCTTTTCTTCATTCTTCTTCCTTTTTCCTTTCTATTTGGAAGAACTAGCATCGTTAGTGGTTTTCCCTATAAGTTTGTAATCAGCCAACCCGTCTGCAACAACCATGGCAGAGGTCAAATCCTTGACTTCCAACCTGCGGATTTTTAGTTGTGCCCACTATTGCATCCCTGATATGAAATTGAAAAGCTTGTCTTCTTTCGACATGCTTTTGATATCCAACATTAACGAATTGAATTCCTTGACATAATCTCGGACAGTTCCTGTATGTTTGAGCCGTTTCAACGACTCTCTTGCAACCCATGATGTGTTGCAAGGAAGGAATTGTTCCTTGATTTCCATCTTCAATAACTCCCACGTTTCGATCCTTGGACGGGACTCATCCTCCGTTCTCATCCTCCACCAGAGTTTGGCATCTCCGGTAAGATACATACTAGTAATAGTAACTTTCTACCCATCTGGAACATGAGCAGCCTTGAAATACTGCTCAAAGTCCTATAGAAAATTCTCGAGTTCTTTAGCACTACGCGCACCAACGAAACATTTGGGTTCTGGGACTTTCACGTTTACACGACCTTCTGATTGGTTTGAAGTACCACTGAGAGCCATCTTCACCAAAATCAGTTCAGACTCAAGAGATTAAACTCGATCCTTGAAGGTATCGGATGAGGAAACCATATCAGCCATCACATCTTCAAATTTGGTTTTTGCTATTATCTTACTCTCCTCCAGTGAGGTTTGTAAAGCAACCACGTCTAATGTGACTCCATCAAGATGATCGCTCAGGGAATGAGTCTCCTCTGGGTCTACAAATCCAACCAAGGTCTCCAATTGCGTAAGACATTCCCGAACTGCCTCCATAGCTGCACCACCGCTAGCCATTTTTGAATGAAATCAGGCTCTGATACCAACTGGTATAGGGTCAATTTTCACACTCAAATTGTTCTTGCAATGACACTATGGTTTGCCAAACTCAGTCAGCCAACACACACACAGTATATAGAGAACGCGTAGGACACTTAGACGATTTACAAAAACCTTTCCAACCCTTCTTATTTACCAAGAAATTAGAAGGGAAACCGAAGTTGTGTCTAGACAGATTACACACTGCCTAAAAATGACCCAGCATTGCCTGTATATAGGCTACAACAAGGAAAACGTGGCTACACATAAATGGGTCATGGACAATCCCTATGATCTCCATAATGCTGCAGTTGACAACTCTAACTGCTAGGGGATGTGCTAGACAGAGCCTGTGTCTGCTAGCACATCATACTTGAAACTGAATAAAAGCTGCCTGCAAGTAACCGCCAAAAACTGCTGCGAGCAAGGCCTTGGGACACCTGTCCAAACCCATAAATCCTGCCTGCATATCCAGTATTAGACCAAGTATGAATTCCACCAAACCTCACTTGTTTTAGCCCAACATTTCCCAATTGTCTTGTCCCTCAAGCCCGTTGCCACTTTAGCATCCATGCCCAATCTTTTGGACTTTCACCTACGCCATAGCTACTACTTGTCTAAGGGACTCACCACCAAGTTGGCATCACCAAGTGACCCTGCTGAGATGTGCCTACCTCATGTCTTAGGATGACACGGGTGCAAGGTGCCACCACATGCCACCCGTAGCACGCTTAAGAATCAAGGTGCTAACACCTATCTATCTAGGTAGAAGAAGCTACTCTTCTACAATATTTCGCACAATTTCTATTTCAATGCTATCAGGTTCTTTCATTGTTGCGTTTTAGTTAGCTTATTTCTATTAAATTTGAAGTCCTCTTCATTGAGGCAACCAACGAATTTACGAGCTTCACTTCCCTTTGGCCATGCACAGCACCTTATGGAGGTTTTGGATGCGGCACAACATTCAATCAATATTTAGAGCAAGCTTGTTCCTAGCACTCCCTTACATTTCACACGTCATGCCAAACTGTGTGTTTGCTCTTTCTTATTTTGAGAAAGAGCCAACAACGTATGTGGGCGATTTCTCAACCCTTGTGTCGCGCGATGCCTTGGTAGCTTAGTTTAGTAAAGGGAAGCTCCTAAAGTGGTCTACTCCCACCTTAGGAGCCCACTTCTACACTCTCAACCTAAGGAGCTTAACGGTGAGTTCGATCTCATCGAGATGGGAGCACAGAAGCCCGCTCCTATCCAAATGGGAGCATGCTTCTTACAAAGATATGAGCTTTTGTACGATCCTTATATAGAAAAATAGGGATTTGTCTAGCTCAAGTCATGATATCTTGAAAAGAAAATCACATATTGTAACACTATAAGTGTAAGATGGCCCATATTTTTACACCCTACAATGATTGTACTTTTGAAGTATATATTCTTTGGTATATTATTTTTCATAATATATGAACACGTTCCTTTCGCGTTCCCAACATTGGAAGCTTCTATGTTCCCGCTTCTGCTTCCGCTTTGTGCAACTAAGCTTTGTTTGTCTAGAGCAATACATTCAAACAAAAGCTTACAAGAGCTAATTAGTGTTTTGTCAATGAGAAGTGTTTGTGACATTGTAATTTTCCTTTGTAAGGAGACTCTCATTGACATACTACTGCTTCAGGTCTTGTTTGTGTCTGTTTGTGATTATGTAGATAGAAACTTTGATTGGAACTGGAAATTTATCTGCGGTCACATTGGCTGTCATGGTGCTTGTAACTGGTTAAGATGGATCATGGATTTTTATTGTTCATAATGCAAATTACCTTCACCATTTGGTTGTAAGGGAGAATCTTCAAACTTTTCTTTGCCATAATGGTTCAGTTCCAAAATGAACGCGTTTTTGTTCTATGTCTCTGAGTCCTGTCCTCTTTGTTATCTTATTCTATGATTTATGCTTACTGAGTTGATTGTTACCTTTTCTAGGAATGCACAATCATGATTTGTTGTGATTGTCTGCTTCGCCTCCAACTAGCTAGTTAATAATGGTTGTTTCCCTTACCTGCACCCCCTCTACTTCATTTTGGGGGATACAGGTTTCTTTTGTGGTTGATGGAGTACTTGTTTTGGCATCACTTAATTTCAACCCTGAAGGCCCTTCTTGAGGTATTGCTTCCCCAAATCCCATCGCACAATTTTGTGTAGTTTAGATCGTACTGCTACACGATAGCTCGTGTTAACCTCCTCTTCAATACAATCAGGAAAGTGCATGATGAATGGTTGCTAATGTTTTATTTGCATTTTCCCCTTTGGGTAGAGGGTGGGGTGTTGTTTGTTGACCAGGTTTCTATAAAAACAACTGAACTGAAATGGGAAAGAGAAAAAAAACAAGAGAAGTTAAAAATAAAGGAAAACATTGGAGAATTCACGTTGTGGTGCCAAGTGAGACACTGCACAATCTGGAGGCCGTGCCTGAACCTGAACAAATTAAAAGGAAGAAAAATTTGTATGATATTATATATAATTGTTAATATGTATGCTGTAATTTTGACATTAATTCAGGAAAGCTAAGTAAAAGTTTGGCCCACTTAAAATCTGAGTAATTTATCTCGACCCTTGTAATTTCTGTAGTTTTTAACCTCCTTTTAATTTGCAACCCCCTCCCCCCCCAAAAAAAAAAAATAATAAAGATCCTGGTTACCGGTTCGTCACATGCATGACCTAAGGTCTTTGCGGCTATCCCCTTATGATGTTACAATTCATGATCACTTGGTCATTTACGGTATCATAATGGCGGCTGCTTTTTACTTGTGGTTTTATAATTTGGAAGAGGGTAAAATGAAGCAGGATAAGTGATTTTATGAGATTGTGGTGAACGTGGTTTGTAGGTGGCCTGCACCATTGGAGGCACTGTATTCGTGGTAATCCTCCTCCTACGTGTGATTTGGGCGACTACTTCCTACATTCAAGCAAGTGGGAGTAATAATTTCAAGCAAAGTGGTAGAACCCAACCGGTAACATAATTTGTAACTCTCCATCTCTCTTTGTAATGTTTTTACTCCTTGAGATTGGATGGTCGGAACCTTTTTACCACACTGGATTGGTAATTTTTATTCACAAGGAAGGGTTATAAGAATCGTTGTCCCTTTCTCTGTGTTTGTTTTTTTTCTTTTGTAAATTTTTGAAGGTAATTTGTTTGTCAGTTGAAAATGGAAGGAGACAAGAGGCCTTTCTATTCTCCTTATTTTATCAATGTCTCCTACTCGGGCCGATATGGATACTTCCAATGCTGCGGACTCTTGTGCATATTCCAGATTTGTATTACTATTTAGAAATCTCCCTGAGATTAATAGTAATTGATATCAGAATCATCTATCTATTCTATTTATAAAGAATGTCTTCCATTTTTAAAGCTTTCTTGTATTTTTACTTGTTAAAATTAACTTTCATAAAAGTTATTTTCACACTAACAAAATAATAAAAAAAATTAACTTCAAAGGACAAAATTGACTTGGTCATTTAAAAAAAATTATTCATTTCCCCTTCAAAATTTACTTCATTTCTTCACACTCATTATTACAATATTTTTACAAAAATTTAACCATCTCTTTAACATCCATGCAAACTTTTTTTTTTTGATAATAACCTTTTTTACTTTTGTATAAATAATCAAAGTTGAGATTACATTGATTATCCGGGATTTAATTGGCTAAACAACAGAATCCCTAGATAGAACCGGACTAAAAGGCACAATAATTGTCTTACTTTCCTTATCCAGTTTCTACTATCGAAAATCCTACTCTTTCCATACAACCTCACTTTCACTAATTTTCTTATTCAAAATTTTGTTTAGTTCCACAATGATTAAAATCACATTAACCTACTACATAATTCTTTTATGTATTTAATAATATTCAACTCGTACACTTGCCCAGCCTCTACCATATGTAATGTGCGACCAAATTCAGAGAATAATGCAAAACTCATTACACACTAGGCGGGCTTTTAAGGGCGGTAGGTTCCTTGCCATGGGATCTAAGTACAAAGAGTCGATAAATGCTTCGGCTAAAAAATCTCTTGATAGAGTGCTCAGAATTTAGCCAACCTTGAAGGCTTCAAACAAACACAAGGCAAGTCACACTCTCAACAAAATAAGAAAAAAATAACCCGAGAAACAATTATAAGCGATTTCATAGAAAATAATCTCTTCAATCCCAAAATTAAACAAAAATGCAAGCCATAAAACTCCATTGGGACAATGACTAGAAAACAAAATTGACACATGAAATTTAGGTTTTAGATGTTCACACAGCACATAAGCCAAACAAGGAAGCATCCAGAAGTAAAACTAATAACCACCCTTCAGATCATTGACGACATCATATGGAATAGGAGTAACAGTCTCCAAGGTTGCACCTTCCACCATAAAACCAGGTTTAGGCCCCTCTGGCTGTCTCTTTGTGCTTATCACCTCGCCTCGTGACTTGGCCTCTGCCTTGAGTTTATCATTCTGCTTCTTTCTCAATTTGAAATCCTCGGTGCATCTTGAAGGCTGAACATGTTCTACGCGCACATGGAGCCTCTTCTTGATAATCCTGTTACCCACCTGTATTCATGTACATCCACCATGACTTGGTTTGATTATCTTTAGCTCAACGTTACAAACTCAAACAGTAAGGAAACAAATAGAAAAGGGTGAAGGGATCTCATCATCTGCAACTATGGAAAAGAACACGTGGTGCACTTTGCTGCCACTTCGAAGGGCATGACAATTTTTAAACCAATGAAAAATCTTCTCTACAGATTCCAATCATCTAAACGGTCAAGATTGGAATTAAAAAATAATATCCACTGCAAAATCCCCACGTTTGAAAATGAAACCACAACCAAATCAGATCAAAACCATATGCAAGTTATAATAAGCAGAACATTATGCAAAGAAACCAAAACACAATCACAAAAATTAGACATAGTGCAGGCGTATTAGCTGCAAGATGGCACATGATAAACAACTACCCATGAAAAAGGGGCAACAATGGATGATGTCTAGTGATCCAATAACTTAAACGGGTAAGATAAGAGCATTACTGCCACACTGTGAACAACCAAAACCAGTTGAACCTACATATCAAATGTAATCCATGACCAACACCAATACAATTAAATTGTTTCCTTGCTAGAATTTAATAACAAAAATTCTACAGGCATCAAACAGCCCCTTTGGATTGATGGATTTGAAGAGAAAAGAAAGGTAATTGAGAGAATGAATAATCTCTCTCATGTTTGGATTGGCAAGAAGGTGAGAAATGGTGAGAGAAGTTAAAAGAGGGTGAGAATACCCCTCAAAATCTCAATTTTGATTCTAACCAATTTTTGTGACATTTCATGAGAAACGAAAACTAAAAAAGTTCAATTTTTCATGTTGCCAACTTTATCTCCCTTTCTTTTTTGGTACTATAGACTGCCAAGGTGTTTTAGTTAAATAAGTAATATACTTTCTTTTCTTTTTTCTTATGTAGGCTAACCAAATAAGATAGGTAAGAAAATGACAGAAATGACTATATCTCTCATTTTGTCTATCCAAATGAGATAGTGAGAGACCATATTCTTTTATTTTCTCATCGTTAAGCAAAACTATAATCCTTTCTTTCCTTTTCTCACCTTCATAGCCAAAGGGGCTGTTAGGCCCTGCTTGATTGCTTGGGCAAATGGGAACCCCACCACAATAATATTGATGGGGTGACTAATACAATATTACACGAAGTCCTGTATATCCCATGTTTTGTAGAATTTATGATAGTACAACATACATGCAATCCCTCAACCATTTGATGCATCCAACCATCAGATGTGAGCTCCACACAGAATTTTCAATATAACCAAACAGGCCTTCGTGCATGAATTGTGATTATTCCACAGTGGCATGACAGGATATAAGTTAGAAAACCTTGGAAGACGTACTAACATATATCTAAAAAGAAATCATAAATTTTGCCTAGACCACAAACTTGCTCTTACTGAAATCCAAGATTAATGAACAAAATAATTTTCTCGAATAAAAAAACCAACAAACAAAAATGCTTAGCAGAACTCCAGCTTCTACACCACACTTTGAAACGCAACTTCAAATACTCCACGAACCACCAGAAAACCGATTAGACGCAATGAAACCCTCACTAACAACACACACAGATCCATGTTATAGCCACATCAGCATTAAAACCTAACCCATAGATTACTGATATGAACATAGGAATAAACTCACAAAACTCATAAAACCAAAAACTAGATAAACCCAAGTGGTTACTCTACAGATCCAACGCAAGCAAAATATTAAACACCTACTGACCCGAAATCCACCGTGCATATTATGCACGTATACTAGGAGAGAGATGGGTACCTGTTTGTTGACTTCGACACCAATGGAGCGCTTGGTGACGTTCCAGACCTTCCCAGTTCGTCCATGGTAGAACTTATGTGGCATACCCTTGTGAATGGCGCCGTTAACCTTAACGTCCACATAATCTCCGATGTGGTAAGTTCTCAGGTAAGTAGAGAGATGGATCGTACCCTTCTTGCGGAAAGGTCGAGAGAACAGATCTCTCGTCCTCGACCTCAATCCGTGACCTGCCGGCATCTTCTCTCTCCCCTGTCTTTCCCTCTCAAGTCTGCGTTTGGCGAGGACGGTAAAACCCTAAAGCCGCGTCCTTAGGCGTTTTATATGCGTGATGATAGAGGAATGAAAATGCGAGGGTTTGGTTCTACTCTTTGGGCCGGTGACTGACACTGACATCAATCGATTAAAATTGGGCCATTAACTGAACCTACGAAAGGCCCTAAACTGTAATGGCTTGATTGGACGAAGGGTTAAAGGTGAGGTATGATTTAGTTAAGGCTCATAATTGGCAAAAAATATGGAAAAAGAATATGGGAGGTGTTGATTAGCACACGGACTAATTAACAAACCCTCTTTTAACTTAAGAAAAGACCAAAATATATCCTTCCCACCCTTTCATATATACTTATAAATATATATAAATATAATATAAGTATATATATACATATATTAAAGTGTGTATATATATATATATACTTGTATGTATATTCGAAATATATATACTATAAAAATATATTTATATATATTAAAAATATATAAGTATGTGTATATATATACATGTAATATAATTATATGTGTGTGCGCGTGTGCGCGCGCGCAAGTATATTATAATATATATAATATTAGGGTAAATTACTCTAATGGTCCTTTAAGTTTGGACTTAGTCTCACTTTATTCTCTACAATTCAAAATAGTTCAATTTTTATTTTCAATTTTATTTTTTGTTCTAATGAAGTCCAATCGTTGATGGACATTTATTTTTTCAGACGAAAAGTCAAATGATGACTTTCATTAGGGATATTTTAATAATTTAATAATATTTTTCACTTGTGTCCTCATTCTCTCTCTCTCCCTATGTTTTTTAATCTTCTTATCATTCTATCATCCTCCATTAGAAGAGGGGATAGAGAGAGGGAGAGCGCTTTTGATTTAAGGTCATCTATTAATCATGGAAAACCAACACTACCAAAACAAGAAGGAGGAATTAGATCAAGATTAGGCAAATTACATCCACCACCTCACCACCCTCATCTTCCTCCTTTCATGTCCACAAACTCTCTTTAACAATCTCCACCACCAAACGTCGTCGTCCACAGCAACATCCAATTAACCCTCGCCGCCTTAACTCAATCATCGCAGATTTATATCCGGCGACCGAAATATTCTTCCATGGCCACTTACTTCGTCTCCACCTCTCTCACCTCCCCATCTCCTCCCCTCATCAACCAATTCACTCGACAGTTTTACCCTCATCCGAGACCTAATTGAACCCCAAATCCCAACCCAATTAAGGAACAACCCCAACCCAGGCCCAAACCCAAATCATTCGCTTTATTCGAGGTATCAATATGGCATCAAGGGAATTATATTAAAGAGAGAGAAACAAAGGAAGAAGCTAAAATTTGATTTGAGTCAAGTGGTAAAGAGGTACGTGATAATGGTTAAGCCTCTGTTTAGAGGGACGAGAGAGGATAATCTAGAGAGGAAGGGAGAGAGAGAGTGTGGTATAATTGTATCTGCTAGTAGATTGAACTTAATAGGTGAAACTAAATTTGGTTCAACTGGCAAAAGTATCGCTGATGTGCCGGCCAAATTACTATTTAATTATGAAATTGATCATTGCCTTAAAAGTATAGAAACTAGTATAGTAGGCAAGACAGAGTATTGATCCACGAGGAATAGTTGGAAGGTTGTCACTAAAACTTGTAGCTATAACGTTTTGAACGCTAACATTTAATTGGTTTGGTTGATTTAATATCTAAAACTGCAATTTAAACTAAGATAAGAAATTATGGATTAAGAAAGTAGGCTAAATCCGTGAAATCCTTTCATCCTAGATTTTAGGTAACAACATCTTCCCTTTGATAACTCAATCAAGAATTTAGGCCAAAGAATCTTGATCAGAAAATAACTCGATGAAAATTAATTTAATTCATTCAAAATTGATTCTTGTTCAATAAAAATAAGTCAAATCATAAGAGGACATCGCGTTATAATTTTGAACAAACGATAGAAAAATATGAGAAGATGTTGAAACCGTAGATCATAGGATGAAATTCATCCTTGGATCTTACCTAAAAAATTTAGTCTATCATATTAAAGACAGAAATTAAATAATAAATTAAAAACATTTTACTAGATTTGATGAACGCAATAAACCTCCAATTATCTTACCGAAAAACTTGAGCAGAACTTGAATAATTTGAATGAACTTAGAATAAAAGTAACAAAATTGCTGAAAATTTATTGCTAGAACAATAGAAAACTAATGCTAGGAATTGTAAGTAAATTGAATGTGTTCAGATCTAAGGAAAATCTAGGAGAAAATTAGAAAAAGATTTCTAATCCTAATAGAAAGCTACTTACAAATTAAAGAAGTAATAAAGAAAAGGAAAGTTACATAATTCTACTAGGAAACTAATTTACAAGATTAAATAAAATAAGAAAATATAAGAAAATAATTGTAATTCTCGCGCAATCCTGACTAGATGGTTCTAGTTAGGTTCTGACCCTGACTGGTCAGATTTGCTCACTGGAATTTTCTGATGCTTCTCTTCAGGATCTGACTGGATGACCTGATTCCTTCAGCGCGTGACTGGATAGTTCCAGTCAGGTTTCAGCCTGACCTATTCATCAGGTCAGATTTGATTTTCCTCTTTCTTGATTCTTCTGTCTTTCTTTCCATTTTTTTCGGACTTCGTGTTATTCTTGATCTCGGCACTTCTTCTAATCTCACTTTCATCCTTTATTGAGTGTCAAGACCTTCTGTAAACGTTTAGATTTCACCGTTTTATTGTTCCAACACCTCTTTTAACATAGAAAATCTGAAACTGAGCAGAAGCTACCTAATGTGCATTATTTGATAAAATTGATGATTAAGTATCGCACGTATGCCAAATAGGACATGTTGAACCGATTATAAGAGGTGTATTACAGTGTCCACACACCCTCAACTTGAGGGTTGTTAGTCTCTAGCAATGAAACTACGAAGACAAAGACGAGTGCGACCTCCCTTGTATGAATCATGAAATTCCAACATTGAAAGCATTATGAGAATTCGAGAGTGCAATGCTTCTAACATTTGGTGTGCTATCAAACAAATCATCCATTGTACACTTAACTATTCCAAAAACATCATGTGTTTAACGAATGCATACTTCTCACAACCTATGTAATTTGGACTTCAAAGCTCACCGGACTCTTAGAAAGAAATTGGATCAATTGTACTGCTATCCCAACATGCCCAAACAAGATATTCAAAGAGTTTAAGCGCAATAGCACAAAGATGCAATAAGAAACTATATCAATGGAATATGTCATATCAGGTCATGCAAATAAAATGCCACAATCATTCTAAATTCGAGTTACACAAGGGATCAAGCATAAGAATTTTTGGCTTATAATGACCTTGAGTTATCAAGAAAAATTGGTAAAAAAAATTGGTGACGGCTGAAAATTGGCCAATGGGTAACTACCCCGGTTGTCATCACCAATAAAAAACTCAACAACACAGATATCAAAATATGCAAAGTACTCCCAAACACAACATCTACCAATGTATCAACTATCCAGTAAATGTCAACGATGAAAACAAAGAGTGCAATGTAGCAAAATCCATCACAAAACATGCCATCCATCAGTGTGTCAAGCAAGCAACTATACCAATGTGCCAAAAACTAACTGTACCAATGTGTCAAAAGTAAACTGTATCACTTGCAGCATATATCTCAAAAGAACGAATATACTCCCATGTTAGTCAGTCAATGTACTGCGTCAGATCTTTTGGGCCCAAACCCGATGCTCTAACTACCCTCTACCCTTGCCCTTTCACTTGGTCCCATCTCGAGTGCTCTCCCATCCCTTTTAGATAGCAAGAACCGTAACATTTGTTGAATCATCCCCTGTTCAGCCCAAATTCGTCTAGTTTGTCCCATACTTTTGCCTGACAAGCTACATTTTCCTTTCATTCCTCTTTAACTTGGCACCCAGATCCATCTGATTCTGTGTGACTGTAACTAATCGGCGAGCCATCACTATTGAAGCCTGAACTAAATCTCGGAGCATCACTCCTGGAGGGGGAGGTGGTGCAGATGGTGTGGCTATTGGATTGGTTTTGGTGAGGTTTAATTCAGTAGGTGGTGCTGAGGTATGGTGAGGAGGTGGGGGAATATGTAGTGGAGTGGAGATTGGTGGTCAGTAGAAAGTGTAGTGGCTGGAGTAGGTGGTGGTATATTTGGTGGAGTGGAGATTGGTGGTGGTTGGATTGAGATTTGACCCAAGGTGAGTGGTGTAGTGGATTTCTTGGGTAAGAGTTTGCTTGAGAATACAGAGGATTTGTTGTCCAAGGTTTTTGTTATTGGGTCGAGTTGTCCAAGTGTGAGTTGTTCTCCTTCTAGCATTGCTACTCCGGCATTCTTACACATCTCGGTTATTGAAACTGGATAGATTAGGTTTTTTTTTTGCCGGGCTTTGTTTCTTAGGGCATCAATCTCATTAATGACAAATTCTCCAAAATTGATGGGTTAAACCTTCTTCAAGGTGTCACGCTCTCAAATTTTAAACCTAAACACTACTAGAATAATAGATAACGATCACAGTT
>JABCMJ010043301.1:0-11924 GCA_014822125.1 Arbutus unedo | reverse complement strand
ACCCCTTCATAACTTTAACCCCTGAAAATAATCCTCTATCCAATTGGCCCCTATAGGTAACAAAAGAAGATTTGGAAAGACGTAAAAGAATGTCTCCACAGGCCAATGCCTCTTTGGGCTGGAATGGATTCTTGATGGGCTAAGACTAGGTTTCCGATCCAAATCCTCCAGAACTTTTGTTCATTTTATTCCACTACTTTGGTAGTTGGGCCACATCTTTGAGATATCCACCAAAAAGAGTGATGACAGAGGCATTGGTAGGCTTGGTTAATCAATGGCCGAGATTGGAAACCATGAACTTTTTGTTCAGTCTGTTGTTGTACGGACTCAATTGTTTTGAGTTATACATGTATTGGGTGTTATGGAATTGCTCAAAACACACACACAGTCGCATGAATAAACAATTAAGAAATAACACAATCGCAAAGCACAACATTGAAACTTTATGTGTTTTTTCAATAGTGTAATTGGGTACGTGCACAGTTCACACCAGTTTCATTATGTATCGAATGAGTACGAGATAAATTGACTGCGGCGCATATCACATGTTTATAACCTAGGACTTACATCACCAATTATCATCAAACCCTTGTTTAGGGTTCGAGGCACGGTCAAATCCTGTTATAGTCAGCGAAATGAGAGTCAAAATCGATTCAGATTTCACAAAACCCAACATTTGAGTGGTGGCAATCATACATAAAACCATACTGGAACATGTGAAAAAAATGGACTTCTATAAGATTGCCAATAAATAGGAAACTTATGAGTGAACAGAGTGTAGGAAGAAAAGGAGTGAGAGACCGTTCTCTAGTGAAGCAACCATCTTAATACACAAAAATAGAGGTACGACATCTTTTCTTTTTCTTTTTGGATAAACTTTCCTACTTCATTGCATTTTTTTTTTTTTTGCAAGTTTGAAAGCAATTGAGAGGGCTTGTTGTGAGGGGGTAAGTTCCGATTTCAAGTCTTAAAAAGTTATACAAATGGTTTATTTTATCCAGTTCGTCAAGTTTGTTATGCATGTAAAAAACAAACCAAAACAAACATTAGTAGAGACATGAACAAAACACGCTTGTCTCGAAACTTTATTTTCACAATCATACCGATAACTTTTTCATGACAAACTTATTTCGTTCATATCCTACTGATATTCGTCAGTGCAAAATAAGCGATTTACATCATTTTTTAAGACTAGAAGTAAGACTCAAAATTGGAAGATCAGTAGAACTGTTGTGCCCCTTGACAGCAGGTTCCCTAACTCCATCATTTACCAAGAGGATTTCGGAAGGAAGGATAAAAGTGATAGGCCTGATACTGTGCTCAAAACACTTCTTAGCATACTCTAAATTTGGGCCTAAAACGAGAAGAACAGAGGGCATGTAAAGTTGCTCTGTTCAATAATGGACATTCTCCAGTAGGCCACATCTGTCTCCATAACTAATCAAAAGACTACTCATTGCCACTTGAGACCTTTAATGAGTGGCTTTGATTTTCCCTTGCTCATAATATTTATTGATTTCCCAAATAGGACACGGGCACCCTGTTATGCCCACGTATGTCATCATGTTCGGAATGCCATTCATCCCGAACCTGATGAGCTGATAAAATCATTTATTTTTTTGGGTCATAGAGTAAGCACCTGACACCAAAAAATAAAAGGGTTACATGACTGGATTCGGATCACATTTATCTTGCCGTTTATTTCTAAAACAATGCTAGTCTTTCAACTCGACAAAAAAAATAAAATGAACAATTCTAATTAACATATCGAGCGAAAGTGGGTCCACCCATGACCCTTCTCTCCCATCACACAGTTTGTGCCGGGACATTTATGGTTTTTCAAAAAGCCTGAAACTGTAGTTCAATATTGAGAGGGGCAATTTTCCTGGATCACTTTTTGACGGTACTGAATGATCTTTTATGAGGAATGTAATTTTAGCCATAAAATGGCTCCATGGTGCTCCCACTACCTGGTATATATGGTGCAAAAGAAGATGCATGTGGTCTTGAAAATTTCAGAATACAACATGAACAGAAATGACTTCGTCGTTAATCTTATATACGGATTTGGAGGCCTGTAGTCTCCACTACGCATCGAAATACCGTAGTTTAATACAAAATAATGTCGTATTGATTTCTGGTGTGTTTGGTTGAATTACTAGTTTTTACAAAAAAATAAGCTTGTAACAACGAGTTTTTTGTTTTTCTCTAGCTCAAAACGATATCCAGTAGAAATCAATACAGGTTTTTTTCTTTTTGTAACAACGGGTTTGTAAATACCGGGTTTTTTCTGTAACAACAATTTTTTTTTTTTTATAACAATGGATTTTTATAAAGAGAATTGTAACAACGGGTTTTTTTGTTCTATTCCCTCTACACTCATTTTCTCACTCGGAAACAAAAAACTTCTAAATTTTCTTTTATGTTCATATAGACTCTTGAAATTTAATATTAAATCTGAATCGATGAAAGGGACAAAAATGTGTTTCATGAATGGTACGAATACCGCGTTTGTATTAAGTGCGAGAAGTCACTTTCTAGAAAACAACTTATCCATGCTCCTTCCAATAAGTGAAAATAATTTTGTGAAATAGTTTTGTACTATCTGAGTAACAGGAGTTTTGCAGACCAGACAGTACAAAAAAACAAACTGGCTCATCATGTTCCAATGGTACACGGCACAGGCTTATTATTGTACAACCAAAAAAAAAAAAAAAACAATGCTAAATAAACATATGTGTTTCAAGCCGTTAGATGCACGTGGAGCTCTCAATTTATTAAAGGTTTCACGTCCATTCAACGGTTAAGGATACATCTGTGTTCTTAAACTTTTTTCAAAAAAAAAAAGTTTAAAATGCCTCACCTGATGTTATTGACAAATGCAGGACCACGATTGACGTTTTGGTTAATTTTTGTTCAAATATAAAGTTTTGATTGGGTTGTGTTGTATATGAGTAAGAAAAGTCAGTATGATTTGCTAATATGTAAACTAATTTTATATGATAAATTATCACTTTGGCTTAGGTAAACATCATACGGTTGTAGCGTTCTGTTGCGTCTTCCATTTATTTCCTAACCATGTCAATACATAGTAAAAAATATCAATCGGACAAACTTCTGTTGGTGAATGATGTAAGATTTAAGTAGAAAATATTTTAATTTTTCCGAGGTGAATTATTGTAGTAGTAGTCAGCTCGACAATGGTATGCTCTTACTCACGCGAGTGGTGTCGAGATCACGGTGAAATTAGTCGAGTTGAGAAAGGTGATTGGTATCAGCCGACGTAAGAAAGACAGTCGGTTAAAATAAGTTAGAACTCCGATTTTCTCGGGAGTGATTCTAATTAAATAGGAACGAGTAGTTTTAGATTAATTCAACTTAAAATGAAGTATTTGAGATTTGAATGAAACTCTAATAGTAGAGAATAAGCCCTTAGAGAGTCAAAGTCGAATTTTTCTCACTAGTAACCAATCAGAAGACACTTCTAATCCGTTCTTGATGAGAAATTAGATCAGGTAGAACACAAATTGATTGGATAACCAAAGTCTACAAAATAAAGATTCGGGTTCAAGGCAAAATGTACATGTTATTACACTGTTCATAACTATAGCAGAGAGAGTTTTTTGTAATCATAGTATTGACTTAGTCAACAAAGTGCCTTCCCATTTCAGTGGTGGATAATCTTTTGATAGTTTATTGTCTTATAGGTCACTGGAAAGAAACAGAGATGATCAATATAACCAAACACTACCATAGTTGACGTAATATATTTCTAGTAATCAGTTTTTATCCACCAACAATTAGTATTGGTGAACGTATTTGAAGGCAAATGGATATTGATTTGTGGAGTGACATAGCAGAGGAAAATGACAGGAAACAGAGAACTAAATTAGGATTATAGACTTTGTCATTTTCTTGTGTTTTCCTTCACCCTCCTTTTTTTTTCCTCAATTTCCGACAAAGGGAAGATCCAGATACGAGATCAAATACAGAGTCCCTGAGGAAGGAAAAGATGTATAATTAATGAAGTAGTGTGTCATTAGGCAATGCAATTACTAACTAATGGAGACACCAAAAAAGCAATGAAGCTGACATATTTGGTGCCACTTTTTTTGTGGTTAGGTTCGTAGAAGACCACAAGTAAATCAAGCACTGAACAAGTTCTATAATGACAGCGTCCAGTTTATGGTTATGGATTGGATGTCATTAAAAAAATGGATACTTTTGATGGGGGGAATAAAACTTTGTGGCTGTAAGTTCTTCAAGGGTCTTCTTATCATTTCCACACCTACCCAAACAACATCAAAGATGATTAACCTAAGAACTAGCTTTTTGGCAAGTTTTTTTTCTTATAACTCATAGTGTCCGGACCTACGTGTATCTTCGCTAGTAGTTAACGGAGTAATCGCACTATCTCTTGCCTTAATTACTAGGCCAAACCTCTTGGTAGCGATTGACAAGTTCGTTCGGTCTAATCTGATCCGCTCCGTTTGGATTGTAATTTTGGAAATCATATTAGATTTGGAGGCAAACTATTTTAAGAAAACAGGAAAAGGGTTGAAAAAGAGTGCGAACACCTCCAATTGGATCTCTATCCATTAGCTATTATTTACACTTGCCCCCTTTAATTATTACTCTTTTCCACCTTACCACTTGATTGTTTGTGGGCTACAAGTTACCACTTTTACTCTTTTTCAAAGATGATTAACTTAAGAGCTAGCTTTTTAGTAAGTTTTTTCCTTATAAATCATATTGTCCAGACAAGTTTATGTGTACCTTGGCTAATAGTTAAGGGACCAATCTCACAGTCTTAGGCCTTAATCACTAGGCCAACTTATTGGTAGGGATGAGAATTTATCCGATCCGATCAGATTCATCCCATTTGGATTGAAATTTCGGAGATCGAATTAGATTTAGAAGCAAACTCGTCTTTAAAACGGGAAAAGGGTCGAAAACGGGTCCGACGACCTCCAACCTAATCTCCTCCCCGTTCCTGATTAATTACATTTGCCCCCCTTCAACTATCACTCCCTAAATTAATGTTATAGTCACATAATTAAGTTTTATCTTGAATTTTATTATTATAATAAAAAATGATAAACTCTTGCTCCAACTCTCATGTGGTTTTCCAATGAAATCTGTCAAAATATATTTTCCCCTATGATCCAAACCACTCCGTATCTAAATCAAATTTTTTAACCTATTTATGTAAAAAGTCTAGTTAATCAAATATCGATAAATACACAATAGAGGAAAATTAATATTAATGATGCCCGAAAATAGTTGAAGGCTCCCACGATCGACTTCGGTGTTCTTGGGTTCTTGTACACAAGTTCGATAATCGGGGGTGGTGCTACAATTCTGGATTTAACATGATTTGATATGATCAATATCCAATTAAGAATTTGATATGGTCAATATCATTAATTAAGTAATTACCTTTATTTTCTTCCTTAATTATAGAATATTTTCCTGTATTTTGATTCTTTCCTTGTAAATATTTGTATTACATATATTGTAGAATTGCAATGAATGAATTATCATAAAATTATTGTAACAATTGTGTTATTTGACATGGTATCAGAGCTAAGTTCAATATCCTTTTCTTTACCTTAGGAATTGAAGTTTGATTCTGTATTCACATTTGTTGTTTCTGTTCTTAGCATTTTGTTGCGAAGTTTTTTTTAGTATCTTTACTACTATGATTGAAGCAAGTGGTGATAATTCTCTAAAAAAAATAAATCTACTACTTTGTCAGCTGGGTTTCATACACAGGAAACTTCTTTTCGAATCACACTGGAATGGCTTAATGGTACTGTAGTAGGCCAGACTTGCACAACAATGGGCCGAACATCCTCACCCCATCTATGTTGGGTCTGAGTCGGGTTAGGCCCAATAATACTTCTATTAACGCTCGGCCAAGGAGCTCAGATGGCCTTGACAAGCTTCGGTTAGTGCCGAAGGCACAACGGATCAGGCCTAACTGAACACTCGCATGGTCAGCATTCGGCTTCAGGGGTATATCCCATCAAGTGTTGGCCTCCGGTCATACTGTCTAGGGTCTGTGCTCGGCACAGCTATGTTGAGACTAATACCCCACATTCTGAGTAGTTGCATGGACGGACGTGGAGAAAGTGGTTACTGGACATGTAGATATGCCCGTCCGATCCACACATATGTGAGACATGTGGCAAGAGCACCGTGATTTTTGGACCACGGCGCTACATTCTTGGTCGAAGCCTCAGGCAGGTTGTTAGGTTCCTACTATATAAATACTCCAAGGACATTCTTGCTTCAGGTACACACGTTCACATTGACTCCCTATACTTTCAAGTTGCTTTTGCTCATTTCTAAAGGCTAACTTGATCGTTGAATTGTTCGCTGGAGACCCAATTTCGGTTGACACTAACTTAGTGTTGAGTGTTTTGTAGATTTAGCTAAGGGTTCACAAGATTTACTCGAGAAGTCTAATTCGGACGCCAGACTGCACAGGTACTGGTTGTAAGGTATATACATATTTTCGACTACATGGATATCCAAATTGGCATCCAAAGGGTAAGAAGGCGTGTCTTCCAAAGCTAAGGAGGAGGATCTTGATTCGAAGGGGAATCTAGCTACAACTCCCAGATTAATTGCTAAGTCTGGTATGTTTTTTACCAGAAATAGTGATTGAATAATTGATCCTGGTGCAATAGACCATATGACTTATGATCGCTATTGGTTTAGTCATTTATCTCCTAAATGTTCCAAAACTACCACTATCAATGCCAATGGTGTATCATCACCACTTATTGGATTCCATACAGCCCAGTTATCTCCGGCATTAGCTATCAAAGATGTCTTATTTGTGCCATCATTAGATTGTAATCTTCTCTTTGTGAATCAATTAACCAAATCTCGTAATTGTGTTGATCTATTTTTTCCTACTCATTGTGTCTTTCAAAACATCCATACTCGGAAAAAGATTGGCAGTGGTAGACAAAGTGGAGGATTGTCCTATCTGGAGGATGGGTTCCAACATTCTGACAAAAAAGGACAAGCTTACTTGGTAAATGAAGATTTGGTGAAAAACAAAGAAGAAGAAATTTGGTTGTGGCATAGAAGATTAGGACATCCCTCCTTTAGCTATCTTAGGAGATTATTTCTATATTTATTTAGTGGATGTAATCTTTCAAATTTTATATACAAAACTTCTGTGATGTCAAAAAGCCACCGTACTATTCTCCACTTGAGTAATGATAGAGCAAATCTACCATTTTTATTAATTCATTCGGATGTTTGGGGACCGGCACCAATCTCTACTCTCAATGGGAAGCGATGGTTTGTAACTTTTGTTGATGATTGCACTCCAATGACTTGGGTCTATCAACTGAAGCACAAAAGTGATGTTTGCTCGATTTTTCACTTGTTCCATCAAATGGCGACTATTCAGTTTGGCATTCCAATAAAGGTCCTTCGTTCTGATAATGGTGAAGAATACTTAAAGCACCAATTGATGGAATTCATGCACTTAGTAGGGATTATTCACCAAACATTTATTGGAAGTTACGCGATCTCTCTTGATTGGGGGTCATGTTCAGATTTACTTGCGGGGTGAAGCTTTGAATTCAGTAGTCTATTTAATAAATTGTATCCCATCTAGTGTTGTCAATTTTAGAAGACCATTGGAGGCTCTCTCTGATCATTGCACCCTTCCGCCTACTTTTGGCCACTCGAATTTTTGGGTGTGTCCACTTGCATCCGTATCAATGGACTAAACTTGAGTCTTAAGCTTTGAAGTGTGTCTTTGTGGGATATAGGATCAATCAAAGGGGCTCCAAGTGTTATGATCCATATTCTAGGGAGGTTTATGTTTCCATGGATGTTATCTATAATAAGAAAGAACTTTTCTATAGGCCACTGACTACTGCCTTATCACATCAGGGGGAGAATCAAGAAGAAATGATAAATCACAAAGAATTGGAGGCATTTTTTCTTAGAAATTCAGAAAATAATTCTCCATTTAGAGATACTACGGATAAGGGTGAATTTACAAATGAAAATTCCTTCTCAGATTTGTTCCAAACAATCGGAAGAGATACCACCAGTTGAACAAATGACATGGAAAGGTCACGCATCGCTGAACCAACGACTTTCAACACCGAAGATAATCCTCCTCATGATAGTACAATGTCTCCTAACAATTCAACACAATTACTGGGCCAATCTTCTCCTGATAATCCTTCAGAGATACCCACTAATTCTAATTCTATTTTTGATGATGGCATTATTTTTGAATATGAAGTGTCCCAATATCATCTTTCAGCTCGTTCTAACCGTGGAATACCACCCATTAAATATGAGTCTGATCTTATATCCAAAGCAAGATATCCCATTAGTAATCACGTGTCTCTCCAAAAACTATCCAAGTCATACGCGTCCTATGTGCTACAATTATCGTCCGTCTCTATTCCTAGCAAAATGTAGGAAGCTTTAGCAGATGATAAATGGACCTAAGCCATGGAAGAAGAAATGACAGGACTTGAAAAGAATGCTACTTTGGAGCTTGTGCCTCTACCAAAGGGAAAGAGAAGACTGTGGGATGTAGATAGGTATTTATAGTCAAGCATAAGGTGGATGAGACCATTGAAAGATATAAAGCTCGATTGGTTACAAAAGGATATACGCAATCTTATGAGATTGATTATCAAGACACTTTTGCACCGGTCGCCAAACTTAATACATTTATAGTGCTCTTGTCTTTCGCGACAAACCGGGATTGGCCACTTCTTCAATTTGATATAAAAAAACACTTTCTTGATGGTTCGGCAGATTCACCAAGTCTATGAAGAACTTTGGATATAAACAAAACAACTCATATCATACTTTGTTTTTGAAGCACCAAAAAGGTAGAATTACTGCTTTGATTATCTATGTTGATGATATGATGGTAACAGGTGATGATCAAGATGAAATTGAGAACTTACAACATTTGGCCTCAGAGTTTGAAATGAAACAATTTGGAGACTTGAAGTACTTTCTTGAGATTGAGGTAGCCCGCTCAAAGCATGGTATTTTCTTATCTCAACGAAAATACATTCTTAATTTGTTAACTAAGACATGTATGCTTGGATGTAAGCCTGTGAATACTCCTGTTGAACAAAATTATAAGTTGTTTCACTGTATGAACGCAACTTCTATTAATAAGGCAAGATACTAAAGACTTGTGGAAAAAATGATCTATTTGTCCTACACTAGGCCAAATATTGCTTATTTAGTGTGTGTAGTGAGTCAATTTATGCATGATCCTCTTAAACCTCACATGGATGTCATGAAACGTATATTGAGGTATTTGAAGTCTCCTCTAGGTAAAGAGTTATTTTTCACCAAAAATAATCACTAATGCAGATTATGCTGGTTCAACTAATGATAGAAGATCTACGTCAGGATACTTTACTTTTGTAGGGGCAAATCTTGCGACTTGGAGCAGTAAAAAGTAACCGGTGGTAGCAAAGTCAAGTGCAGAAGCTGAGTATAGAGATATGACTTTTGGAGTACGTGAGTCACTATGGTTGAGAAACTTGCTAAGGGTATTGGGTGTTGACTCTCAAGACGCAATGAAGTTGCATTGTGATAATACTTCAGCTATGACAATTGCTCATAATCCAATTCAACACGATTGGACGAAGCATGTAGAAATTGATAGACACTTGATTAAGGAAAAACTTGAAGCTGAGATCGTTACATTTCAGTTTGTGAAGTCTGAAGATCAATTAGGTGATGTTCTTACCAAAACCGTAGCCAGCAATGTTTTTTTTTATGACTCTTTAGACATGTTAGGCATGTGTGATATACACGCTCAAACTTGAGGGGGAGTGTTAGAATTAAGTATTTGATATGATCAATATCCAATTAAGAATTTGATATGGTCAATATCCTCAATTAAGTAATTACCTTTATTTTTATAGAATATTTTCACAGGGTAATTTACATAAAAATTTCTTCATCTATCACTGGATTTCACTTAACCTTTCATCTTCTAATTGTCCTAATTTATCCCCTGATCTTTCCAAATGTAACAATCGACCCCTTTTAGATTGACACAATTAGATGACAATACGATATACAGTCATGTGCATGAATCTATAATGGGTTGATTGTTACATTTAGAAAGACCAAGGGGTATATTGGGACAATTAAAAAATGAAGGGAGTTAAATAAAACCGAATGATAGATGAAGGAAATTTTATGTAAATTATCCTATTTTCATGTATTCTGATTTTTTCCTTGTAATGTTTGTATTATATATATTGTAGAACTGCAATGAATGAATTATCAAAAAGTTATTGTAACAACTGTGCTATTTGACAGGTGCTAGTCCCCTCATGGATCCTCCGACGATCAAGTTAGAATTGATATTAGAGAATAAAAAAATTGTATGTAGATAGCATGTAGAAAATAGTTGCCTATCTCGTTTTGTGATAGGGGAGAACTATTAATACCTCTAAAAGAAGAGGGATCGATCCCTGATGGATTGTCGCCGCTATTGGTGCCTTGATCCCGTCTTGAGAGATCCACGCCCTGATCCCACGCTTGTCATCTCCAAAATGTGAAGGGATTAGGAGCGTTGTTCTTGAAATACCATGAGTGGTTAGGAGCAGGTGTTTAGCACGGTCTCTACCTATTGTTTCTGCGCGGCCTGAAGAGAATATGGGTAGAACTCATTTCGAGCAAGGGCGCATGTGACAGATCAGTCGGTCATGACAGTGCTCTAGAGAGCTCCCGATCAGTTTGGGGATTTGCTGGTCATTCAGCCTGCACAGATTTAGATCCGAACTCATCAAATATTGTTGTTTAAAATTGGGGTGGAGATGGGTGGCACGTGCCTCACGCCCCTTCCATAGACTCCACCCCTGATTATTATGGAATTTACACCAAGTTAATAATGGTGATTCTTAAATATCACCAATGTGTTACAAATCAAAATTAAAGCTTTTGTTCAAATATAACGATTTAGAATAAATAATATCTCCCCATATAGGATTCAAACCTACGACGCCTATTTTATGATTTAAAGGACATAAGAATATGCAATAAAATCCGGCCTTGTAAATTCAACCAATCAGTGAATAGATTGGTTGGTACGTTCGACAATTTTCGGAGTTTTGAAGGGACTAAGTATATTGGATGATTGTCTTGGCAAAATCCTCTCATAAATGGATATGAGATGATAGATTAATTGGTTCTTCCTATCACACCTCAACGCATTTAATTATAATCGGCAACTTTCTAAGATAAGATAATATAGTATGAATACAGTATTAAAAGTAATCGATAGTTAATTAGACAAATACCCATTAGTTTAAACACAGATTAATCAACTTTAATATCCACATTGTTAGTGGATTAAGACCTCTAAATAAACTTTACGTAAGCACAAATAACATGCGTGCAAGCAAGTTAATATTAATCTAAAACGCACCCTCCGCCATTATCATTACCCGACAAAACTATACGCCATAGAAAAACAAAGCTCATGAGAGGGATAAAACTGGCCCTTTCTACAATTTTAAAATTGCTTTTAACTTTTGGTACCCAATAAAATTAAGCAGAATAGGAGAAAGATGGTAAAAGGGTTAGATGGTGATGATGAGCTTATCCTGTTTAAGCCAATCACAATATGATGATGTCATGAGAGAGAAAATAGCAAGAGAGAGAGTGTGTGTTGGGTTTTGTTTGAGTGGGCGAAAATGGGACAGAGCACATACATGTTGGTACGAGTGATTGTAGCATAGAAATTTGAGAGAACTCCATGATGGAATTTAATTAATTAAGCTTTAAGAGGGATGGAAAAAGGAGAAGTGGATGTGGTGAACGGCAGTCGCATAGAAATTTCCTCAAGGTGATGGAGGGTGTAAACGCCTTTTGCAATAGAAAAATTATTA
>JABCMJ010043300.1:0-11827 GCA_014822125.1 Arbutus unedo | reverse complement strand
TACTTTCATACGTGATGACTTCGATAATTTAGACTGCATAGCCATACGACCTAACTTTTGTCGAGGTGGCCCATCTTGTTGCTAAACAACTTCCGCTATAAATCGACACGGAAACATAGAACATGCCACAATATTTCATTGTTATCACAATAATATAGTATATTATTATTCCATGCATAACCCAAGGTTATTGAATTATAATTTCTCATTTTCAAAAAAAAAAAAATTAGAAAGACAAATTATTCGTGCACATCCAGACATAGATGTATTCAGAACCGATGAATACACATGAGACTCACATAATTATGAAAAACACCACGTGCATCCGACGATTTCGAAAACATACAGGTCTAGAAGTGCACAAATGATTTGTATTTCAAAACTTATTCTTTTAAAAATCTGAGGGCAAATAAGCAAAACAAATAAACATTAGGACTTCAGGAGTAAAGGGTCCTCCTAATTGTAGGACTTCAGGAGTAAAGGGTCCTCCTAATTGTATGTATGAACCATTGGGTAGTCCACAGGTGAACTCGCTTGTCATGACCATTAAAAAAAAAAAAAAATAAAAATATTTCTACTTGTTTGTTAACGATTAAAATTTTCTGCTCGTGTTTAGGGAGTGTTTGAGACCCTATTTTTTAGTTTTTTTTTTTGCCTTTTTGCTTTTTAGATTATGATTAGAATGGGTTTTGAATTTGAGATGAGTGTTTGGAAAAATGTGCAGAATACATTTTGCAAAAGTAGTATGAAAATATAAAAAAGAGCTCTAGACCTTATTTTGAGTTTTTGCTCTTAAAGTCCAAAATAAAAAGAATTTGGGGGAGCTGTAGTGCACTTTCCTGTAGTGCATGTGTAGTGCGGGCAAAACGACATAGTTTTGCCCGTTTTCTCTTTAAAACTACATGGTTTTAATCCCTATGTATTTTGATAACAATTTACATGATAAGATAAAACGATGTAATTTTAAGGAGAAAGCAGATAAAACTATGTCGTTTTACTCGCACTACAGAAAAATGCACTAAAGCCTTCCTGAATCCAAATAAAAAGAACTCATTCTGAGAATATGGTTCCCAAACAACTAAAATCCAAAAATAAAGATGGAAAATACAAAAAATAAGCTCACAAACACCCTTTTATACTGACATTGGTATAAATAAAAGGTGGTGTGATAATTTTATATTATTTCAAAAAGATAAATAATCTTCTAAATATTATATCGAAAGTGCAATAAAATAAAAAACGTTCAACATGACAAACCCTAATACCCCTGCTCAAAATGATAGTATTGAATTATTATTATGACCATAGTTATCTGTCTCGTGTCGTAATGCTCGGTATCGAATGGTACGTATCATATCAATTTCATAGAGGTATCGGTAAACGGTACGTACCTCATAGCGGTATTTGACATTGGTACCCCGTTACCGACCTGTGTACAACTTTTTTTTAAAATTTTTAATTGATGTTTTTTTTGAATAATTATACATAAATTGAAACTAAAATCATCTTATTTTATATTTGGTGATTCATTTATAAGCTGCGAGTCTTTATAAAATAAAGTTAAATATGATTTTTTATTAAAAAATATTATTTGAAAAACTTATATTATTTTTTATCGATAAATTTGAAACGATACGCATATACTCTTCAGTACTAATATGTATTATACTATTAATAAAAAATAATACGCTAGTCAATATGATATTGATAACTTTTGACTTTTAAGCTCCTTAATTATACAATAATATTACTGATATTTTATTTTGTACTTCATATTTTACTGTACGTCGAAGTATTATTATTTTCTCCCACTCTCTCTCTTCCTCTTCTTTTTCTCTATTTAAATGGCAAATATGAAATTCTGGAGTCCTATGAATCCCCAAAGCCATCACAAAGGCACATAAATTAAATCTTGGAAAGCACACAAAGACTTATTAAAATCTTGGGGATGGGAAATGAATCCCATGGGCAAAAGAGAGTGGTGATAGGACATAGGCCCACTTCTCTCCCAATGGATGTGAGGTGACGTCCTTAAAGTGGATACTTGTTCCCAGTATGGGTAATGGTCCACGTGTCATAATTGCTGACGTTGATAGTGTTTGCCTATTTTGGGCAAAATATCTGACCATATTTTAGTGGTGGGTCCACACATTAAAAACTCTATTCTATGATAGGGATATCTTTGTGGTCCCACATGCTATATAGCCTTTGCCCTTTGTTACTAGTAAACATAAATTATATTATATCCTTAAAATATTCACTTCATAGACTCCTCATTCCTTCTATATTCCATTAGTTTATTTTTTCATTCTTTGTTAATATCCTATTTAAATATGTTGTTTATTTTAATTCTTCCAAAGTAGTATTTGAAAGAGTTGAAGGGAAAGAGAACATGTAATAAAATAAGCAGGGGAGTTAATCGTGCCTCTCAAATTTTCTGAGGAGGTACATTGATTCTATAGTGTTCTAGGTCAATATTTCATGATGACCGTTGATTGGACTCTAAACTGATCGAACGGGTAGGAAACCCCTCAACCAGAGCTTTCCAGGTTAAGGCATAATCGGTCCACTTGCCATACGTGCTTCTGGTCGATCGGTTTTTATTTATATCTTTCTTAGATTGTGTAGCAATTAAGAGTAGATGTGGCGTCGCATGCCCGTCCCAGACTGTTGGGACAATTTTGAGGATGACACCCCTGATTCCTCTCCATCCCAGATATGGCACGTGGGATCAAGGGTAGATCTCCGAAGATGGAACAAACACATAAGTAGCGATCGCAATTTGCTCACATGGGATATTACTTCCCTTCCCAATGTATAAAAACTCACTTTCGGTTACAAGACCAGGGACGCATCATTTCTATTTCTCAATCTACATATGGTTGTCCTCTCTCGAAACTAGTCTAACTCGATCTTCGGAGGGTTCACGTAGTGGCGGAGCCACCTTAGGGCTAAGGTGGGCTACAGCCAGGGTGGAAAAGAAAAAAAAAATTCTTCTTTTTTATATGTAAAATTTTAGCCAAAATAATTTAAGCCTCCCATATTACGTGCAATCCAGTTCATTTTTAGCCTGATTCAACATGTTGCCCAGGGTAAAATAAATTTCTAGTTCCGCCATTGGGTTCACGGGAAGACGACCACCTCTAGCCATCGAACTTATGTACATGAGCCAAAAGCAGGAGCTTGGAGCAGATCACTATTTTCTTGTAACATCATTTCCTAACACATTAAAATAGTTTGTGTGGATATTTGATTTTTTTGTACGTAAAATGAAAAAAATGCATTAGTGGGAATGAGATTGAACTTGGTTTTGCTTTTTACTAATTTCTTCCTGCCAAGCTCTGCAGAGACTCAAAGGCCAATTACCCATTCAGAACATTGTTCATAATTATGGGAAACTGAGCTTTCTGTTGAACTCTAATTCAAACGTAATTAGTGTTGGAAATTTGGCTTAAATGACGAAGCAATCAAAGGTATAATTTTCCATGTTTTTCATAATTTTCTTGTATGTCATGCTCCCAAACACTAGCGTAATGGGTTCTGACTCGGCTCACAAAAATTGATACGACTGAAGAACATCACCAATCCCTTTTTAACTCTCATTATCGCAACAATAATTGATTCTAATTATTCTTCATTATTGCAACAATGAGGTCATCTAGCTGTGTCGTTACATGTTGATGTTGTAACAGCAAGGTTAGATGAAGTTACCAACTAATTAGTTTTTAAGAAATGTTATTGTTGCATCATTCTGATCAAGAATTCCGTATAAAAATTACTAGCTGAGGTTACCAACTACCATATGACATAACATTTTGGCCAAGAGTAGAATTCACTATTTTTTTGATAACTCGTTATTTAGTTTACAAGACCGACTAAATTAGGAGATCAATTTCATATCATTCATTAACGAGCAACCAACTAAAGCCGAGAAAAAGCCACAATGAAATTATTCAACGCAGAACTTGATACTACATGAGCGAGAATCGAACCTTAAAGCGAAGACTTTCTGATGAGGTTTCTCATTGTCAGGTGACTATCAATGCGCCAACCCAAGTTCGGTACATTCACTCATTGTACTCAATTATGGTTGTCCTATGCTCCTTTAAGTTCAACTTGTACATACATTTCATTTATGTAATGAAATGGTGAGAAGTTTTCTTGAGGAAGGACATATAAGTAAAATGCAGCTGAGATTGTAATAGTGGATGGAAACATCACGGTTTGGAGGTTTGCTTGGATCATACAATTGGTGATATTGCTTTAGTTGTCTTTGCATGTGGTCTTTACTTGTCTCAATTCCCATCACAAATGGTGATATTGCTTTAGTGGTCCCTATGCGTATTTGGTTTGGAGTAAGTATTCAGCGACAAGTGTGCTATATAGTCACCAAAGTTCACAATATAAAAGGTTACAACAAACTCATTGTAGCAAGATCATATTATTTCTAACCTATGCAGATGCAAGACTTAAACCAACACATTACGTAGTGGAACAAAATTTTCTCACTTAAAATAAATGATTTATTAACATTTATTATCTATCGGCAAAATAATTCATCCAAAATCAAGTTCATCGAATAGTTCAAAACCAAATAACTAAAACTTCATAATTTATTTAAATTAACGAAAAAAGGAACACTCTAGGTTTAAGCCAAGAGACTATAGTGGTACACAACCATGGCTCCTGTACTTCCATCTCAGCCTCTTGGTTAGGTTCCATCTCCACCTCCTAGTTAGACTCCATCTCCACCTGTTCCTCGGTACCTAGCGTGAAATGTCAGGAAAATAGAAGTTACACCACAAGTGGTTGACACTCAGGAGAAAATCAAACCTTACCCCGATTCACAAGCAATATCATAAATCCCCAACAAGCATATGAACAATAAAACATACATCTATGACTTGCTTAGAAGAAGTCTATGGAACAAGCTACTAAATTTGAAAAACATATTCAATCTACCATGGTGTCGAGGCATACTTTTCTAGTGTCAAGTTGACGAATTTGAAAATCAAGAAAGTACGAGAGTTCTCCCATCATGTTCATTTCAAATTCATTTTGCATAGGAGTAGAGAATTCACTAGTTAGAGCAGGTGAAGTTGAACCGAATATGATATCATCGACATATATCTGAGCAACTAGGAGATATTTATTTGTATGATGAACAAACAAAGTTTTGTCAAAACTCTCCCTAACAAAGTTGTGTTCTAACATGCATGTGGTTATTCATTCGTACTAGGCATGAGAAGCCTGTTTTAATCCATATAATGCCTTTTTAAAGTGATACACATGATCTGATTTATGTGGGCCTTCAAACCGCTTAGGCTGTGATACATAAACTTCTTCTTTAATGATATCGTTAAGGAATGCACTTTTAACGTTCATCTGATGTAGTTTGAAACCTAAAAAGCAGGCTACGGCTAGCATAATACGAATGGATTCGAGTCTAGCAACAGGGGCAAATGTCTCGTCAAAGTCTATCCCTTCTACTTGTGTGTATCCTTAGGCAACTAGATGTGCCTTATTTCTAACCACAATCCCTTGTTCATTAGACTTATTCTTATAAGTCTACTTTGTTCCGATTATGTTTGTGTGTTCAGGACGGGGAACTAATTTTCATACATCATTGCGCTCGAATTGATTAAGTTCTTCATGCGTGGCATCAACCCAATGTTTATCATTTAAGGCTTCCTTTATATTTTTTGGCTCTAATAAGAAACATAACAAACATAAGATACTTCATCGCGCAGTTGCTTTTGAGTTTTCATTGGTTCAGTTACCTTACCAAGAACTTGACTTGTTCGATGATGGAGTTTGACACGAGATAATGGTTCCAAACTTTCTTCCTCATTGTCTTTGTCAGTCTCCTGATCATGTTGGTGGTTCTCCTGTCCATCTTCTATATTGTCTTCATTCTTATCACATGGCAGATTGTTTTGTGTGTTCTTTGCGTCTTGTTCAAAAATCTGCTCAAATGATTCATTAGTAGTATAATTGGTTTCATCCACATATTTCTCATCGACTAACACATTGATAGATTCCATAACAGCATGAGTGCGTTTGTTATAAATGCTGAATGCTCTACTATTGGTAGCATATCCGAGGAATATCCCCTCATCACTACGAGTGTCAAACTTACCTAGTAGTTCTCTATCTCGCGTAATATAACATTTACTACAAAATGTTTTGAAGTATTTCACATTTGGTTTCCTACCTTTCTATAATTCATATGAAGTTTTTTAGTGACAGGATGAAGATACACTCAGTTAATGATATAGCATGCAGTAAAGACTTCTTCTGCCCAAAATTTTAAAGCAACATATTCGGCATGTAGCATACCACGAGCCATTTCTTGAGTAACTCTATTTTTTCACTCAACAACCCCGTTTTGTTGAGGTGTCTTAGGAGTTGAGAATTTATGGTTAATTTCAAGTTCATACAAAACAAAACATACTCTACATTCTCAAATTTCCTTCCATGGTCTGAACGAATACGAACAATACATTCATTTTCACACTTTTTCATTTTGAAATTTTTTAACAAGAGATTTAAATAGAGATACTGTTTCAGATTTTTCCTGAAGAAATCGAACCCATGTAAAACGTGTGAAATCATCTACAATAACAAGAATGTATCATTTTCCTCCAATACTTTCTCTTTTGGATGGCCCCATCGAGTTCATATGGAGCAATTCGATAGGTTTTTTAGTCATAATATTGGTTATCTTTTTATGTTGTGCCCTCGTTTACTTACCAAGTTGACACATACTGCATATGTGGTTCTCAATATTACCTAGCCTAGGTGTACCACGAATCAATTCTTGTTTAGTTAACGTAGATAAATCTTTATAGTTAATATGTCCTAGACGTTGATGCCATATTTTAGTGTCTGACAGCATACTAGATTGGCATAAAACTTCATTGTTGGGAATGATCCCATAGCAGTTGTCAGAGGTGAGAGTGTCATGCATGATTTCTTTTCCTTGGTCATCACAAACATATCAGTCATTTCTAGAGAATTAAACTTCATGATTAGAGTCACACATCTGGTTTTTGCTAATAAGATTAGCCTTGAGGCCATCCACATATAGAATATTTTGTAAGTGCAACGCGTCGGGAGTGCTAACGATGCCACATCATGCAACTCGAGATGTGTTACCATCGCCAAACGTGTCACGCCCTCAAATTTAAAACTGACTAATCAAATAAATAAGCAGGTACTAGAAAATTCTTCCCGAAAGTCCAATGACAATCTTCCAAAATATCCATGCATAGAGAGATAAGTGTTCTAATTCGATCATAAATACATAGTGGGCCATCCTATCCCAATGACCATTTACATGGAGTAAAGTTTTCAAAGTGTTAAATTGAGTATGTCACCAAAATATGATAGAGTTACAATACATCTTCTAAAAAACGGTTATGTAAAAGATGCTAAATAACTCCATGTATGAGTCCAAGCACCCATGCCAAACAATGCTAAACGTCCAAACTTGTACTTGAAAAAAATAGAGAAGCTGAGCTAACAAGTCCAATAGAGAAATTTATACCAATTTTACATGTATATGAAATGCATGGTATAGCAAATGAATATGAATGTCCAATAATAACGAGATCATAAACAAATTCAAGTTAAAGGTTAAAGATGATTCATGTCATGCAATAACATCAACGAGTTTAAAAGAATCATTCATCACACATCGTAGGTTATTAATCCGATCCATCATGTTCTTATGCATTTCTATTTTCATACCTAGTAATCCCGTAGGAGACTAGTTCATTATTCCTAACATTCCCGTCGGGGAGGCTACTCAAGGCTTTCTTAGCATTCCCAAAGGAGTCTAGTACAATCATCTTAGCATTCCTCTCGAGGAGTCTAGTTCATACATCATATCATTCAAGTGTCCCATGCATGTCGAGCGTCACATAACACCCGCGCATGTCACGCGTCACATAATAAGTTCGTTTCATCAACTTAAACTCTCAATTAATGCACACGTCTTGGAATTATCATCTTAATTCATAACATCTTCCATTGTTATCATGTGGTAGAAATCCTAAAAATATATCCAAAGATAGGTACAAACATTACCCTTAGAGGTCAACAACTCAAATTTTTTTATAATAATTTCAATAATAAAATACAAAATTTTTGGTAAAACAGGCCCTACTACCGGTACTAATAAGGACTGCCCAAAAAATGCGCAAAACAGGGATACAACACTACCGATAGTACAAATGCTACTACCGGTACTAAAAACACTACTACCGGTACTAAAAGGGACTGCCCAGAACTGGACGAAAATGAAATACAGTGCTACTAGTAGTATAGACACTACTACCGGTACTAAGAGAGACTGCGCAAAAATCTGTAGATTTTCTGCAGATTTCTCAATTTCAATTTTCAAGTTCTAAACCAACAACCAATCTCATCAAACACAAAAAATAAGTCATAGACACATAAAAGAGGTAAGAGATCTCTACCTAGAGTGTCAGATCGAAGAATTTGAGCTTCCAAAGTAAGCCCTAACTCCTAAATTAAAGAAATCTTCGAATACTCCTCCTCCAAGCGAATAAAACATGATCAAACTTGAGATATCCTCCATAAATGACTGATTCTTGAAGGTTCCAAGAGAAATTTGATGTGGGAGCAAAGATTTGAAAAAATATTTAGAGAGAGAGAGAGAGAGAGAGAGAGAGAGAGAGAGAGTGAAGGGAGTAGAGAGAGGAAGAAAGTGGAAAATAAACTTCTTTTTTCTCACAAATTTGATATAAAGACTTAAAAATTTCAATTACACTCACACCCCTCAAGTGTAACACATATTACCAATAAATCCCTTGTCTAACCTACACCACATATAAACCCCAAATCATTATATGTACATAAAGGGTAATAAACCATGTGTTAAATTTTATTTTCGGGCAATTCATAAAGAAAATATGTATATAATTTTTTCGGTTCTCACATTCTACCCTTCTTAAAAGAATTTCGTCCACGAAATTAAAATGTCGCATAAAACACAATTCAACCCAATTCAACAATGCCCGAAGCATAATGGTAGTACTACTGAACAAGTCCACAAGACTAATAAAGCATATTTAATCGACTCAAACATTAACAATGCCAATCTAGTACTTGTCACAATTCAATAACTATCAAGTCTAAATGAAATACACAATCAAACCATAAATAAATGGGGATATTTCTCTCTAACTTTGTCATTGCTCCATAATACCTGAACCAATGGTATAGTCTTACCCCTCAACACTTGCTCTAGAGAATCTAAGATATGTACCGGCTCCTTTCCATAGGACGCGTCGGCTTCTAGCTCAAGTTTGGACCATTCCAAAATATGCGAAGGATCCGATTTGTATTTCTTCAACATTGACATGTGAAACACATCGTGCACACCCGACAACTTTGGTGGCAATGTTAAACGGTACGCGACCTCACCTATTCTCTCAATGATATCAAATGGCCCAATGTATCGCGGGAAAACCTTTTCCTTTCTCCCAAATCGTGATAAATGCAGTATCGGTGACACTTTCAAAAATACATGATTTTCCACCTCGAATGAAATTGGGCGACGATGACGATCGGCATAACTCTTCTATCGACTTTGGGCAGTAAGTAATCTTTGATGGATTTTCTGAACTTGCTCGGTTGTCTCTTTTTGTGTGGTCAAAAGTCGTTGACGAATCACTCTCATGCTCTTGGTAGTCTCTCCAGTCAAGTTTGGCCCGACAAATATCGTCTCTCCCAGTTCAGTCCAACACACGGGTGACCGATAAGGTCTTTCATACAAGTCCTCATAAGGTACCATCTCAATACTCGACTGATAACTATTGTTATATGCAAATTCCATAAAAGGTAAGTGGTCCTCCCAGCTACCTTGAAAATGTATCATGCAAGCCCGAAGCATATCCTCTAATATTTGAATCGTCTGTTCCGATTGCCCATCTGTCTGAGGGTGAGAAGCAGTGCTAAACAAAAGATGAGTACCAAGCGCTGCTTGCAAGCTCTGTAAAAAATGTGCGGTAAGCCGAGGATCTTTATCGTACACAATCGACACGGGAATCCCATGAAGACGAATAATCTCCCGAATGTACAAACGACTGAGTTTCTCAACAGAATTGGTCATTTGAATAGGTAAAAAATGAGCGATCTTCGTCAAGCGATCAACAATCACCCAAATAGCATCATGTCCCTTCGGTGACCTCGGTAGACCTAAAACAAAATTCATAGTGACATTCTCCCACTTCCACTCAGCCACAGGTAGGGGTTGCAACTCTCTAGCGGGTCGTTGATGTTCTGCTTTCACTTGTTCGCATGTAATATATCGTGCTACAAAATTAACCACATAGCGCTTCATCTCTGGCCACCAAAATTGTCGACGCAAGTCATGATACATCTTTGTCCCTCCCGGATGAATGGCTAACAGTGAATGGTGAAACTTTCTCAAAATATCCTTCTAACAGAAAACGGGTACAAATAACTTCTTTTGAAAACGTAGGCTCCGATCGGTATGTATCATCCGTCCGTCTCTTGCATTACCACTAAAGAACCTCTTGCGTAACTCATCTGTTTCCTCATCGCGTAGTTGGGAGTCGATTACTCGAATCGTCAAATTGCACAAAGTGACCCCATCCTGAACTTCTTCAAAGTGTGTCGCGTAAAGCCCCAAATCTTGCATCATTTTCCACTCATGGATTGCCAAACTTGCTAGATGTGTCAACTTTCGACTCAAGGCATCCGCTACAACATTAGCCTTTCCTGGGTGATATTGCAAGTCAAAATCGTAATCTTCAATATGCTCCATCCAATGGCGCTGTCGCAAATTCAACTCTTTTTGGGAGAACAACTACTTCAAACTCTTGTGGTCGGAGAAGACTTTGAATTTCTCATCATAAAGATAGTGTCGCCAAATTTTTAAGCCAAAAACAATGGTTGCAAGTTTCAAGTCATGTGTAGGGTAAATCTGTTCGTAAATCTTTAATTGTCGCGACCCATATGCTACCACTCTTCCCTTTTGCATCAGCGTGCACCCAAGTCTCTCTTTTGAAGCATCACAATACACGGAGTAGCCAACTCCCCGCTCAGGTACAATCAGGATCGGTGTACTAGTTAGTCGTTGCTTCAACTCCTTAAATGTCACCTCACAAGTTTCATCCCACACAAAACGTTTCTCCTTCCGCGTTAATCATGTTATTGGAGCTGCTAATCGAGAAAAGTCAAGCACAAATCGACGGTAATACCCGGCTAAACCTAAGAAACTACGGATCTCGAAGATGTTATTCGATCATAGCCAGCTCATGATGGACTCTATCTTTCCTGGATCAACGGACACACCATTCTTCGAAACCACATGTCCCAAAAACTTCACCTCAGATAACCAAAACTCGCACTTACTAAGCTTGGCATACAAGCGATGCTCCCTCAAAAGCTCAAGAACAATGGTAAGATGAGACTGATGCTCCTCTTCCTTAGGTGAGTAGACCAAAATGTCATCAACAAATACTGCAACAAATCGGTCTAGGTACTTATGAAAGATACGGTTCATAAGATCCATGAATGTTGCTAGTGCATTTGTTAATCCAAACGGCATCACGTTCTCGTGCATTTCTATTTTTATACCTAGTAATCCCGTAGGAGACTAGTTCATTATTCCTGGCATTCCCGTTGGGGAGTTTAGTTCAAGGCCATCCTAGCATTGCCGAAGGAGTCTAATACAATTATCCTATCATTCCTCTCGAGGAGTCTAATTCATACGTCGTATCATTCAAGTGTCCCATGCATGTCGCGTGTCACATAACACCCGCGCATGTCA
>JABCMJ010043299.1:0-13033 GCA_014822125.1 Arbutus unedo | reverse complement strand
TATGTATATTAATTTTAGCGATAAATTCGAAACGGTACGTCAGTACCTATTGGTACCGATACGTACTATACTAGTACCAAAATTGGTACCCTTACTAGTACGAAATTGATAACTTTAACGTGAACGACTTTGAGTACTACTATTTAATTCACAAAAAATGCTACTTGTCATCAATCTCTTGTCATTTTCTTATATTATAAGTGTGTGTATATGTTTTGATTGATTTTATACTTGAGAAATCTATATAAACAAAAGCAAACCAAATGCTACGTGTCAAAACAAACGAGCGTGGTAAAAAGGTGCTGAGTTAGGAGGCTACCGTGCCCACTTTTGAGCATTTTTCTGATTTAAAAATAATTATTTTGTTTGGCTTCTTTTGCTTCTTTTTTTAAAAGATAATTTAGTTTTTTAACCAGATTAATCGAACACGATGAGTCATATAATTAACATATATTTATCACCTAACACAAATCATATTAGCCATTTTAATCTTTTTAAGAGAATACAAAGTAATTACTCTCGTAGATGTCAACTAAGTTTAAAGAGCTCATAATAAGTCAGATCTCGTAAATTTCTTATATACTTGTTATCAAAAGATAGTATTAAAGAATCATTTCATTCCAAATTAGTCAATTCATTGAACTAAATATCTCAATTAAAAAAATAAATATTATTTTCTATTCGTGTAGTAAAGCTCCATTTGCACAAAATTATTATTATTATTTTTTTGTACAAACTAGTAGATACTATGTGATATTTCGTGATTTTTTACATAATATTTCGTCAATTTTTTCTACTTATTCCACTCTAATGGAAAAATTGAAATTCCAATGTGGTATCGAAGGAGACCTGACTACTCATTGATCTTGAAGTATAACGTAGACTTTGAAGCGTCACGTAACACCGTACCGTAATACATCCACCACTAGATATTCATACAAAACACATGTATTTATTCTTAAATTTCACGCAAATAGCTATTTTTAAAATGAATATGTAATTTGAAAAAATATAAACATTACATACCCTAATTTTGATAGTATAACACCTCCGTCGTTTGATATTCACACGACACACATGTTCTTAGTTTTAAAATCCACACAAACAATGCGTGTAAAACAAATATGTAATTGTAAAAAAATAGAAACATTACGCACCCAATAATTTTGATATCATAACACCTCCAGCACCCAATATTCATGCGAAACACATGTATTTAGTCTTAAAATTCACATAAATATCTAATTGTAAAATGAATATGTAATTATGAAAAAAATAACGTACCCAATAATTTTGATACCATAACATGCCTCCAGCTTCTGATATTCATGCGAAACGCATATAATTCGTCTTAAAATTCACGTGTATCTAATTGTAAAACGAATATGTAATTGTGAAAAAAAATAGAAACATTGTGTACCCAATAGTTTTGCATATGCATTACCCCACAGGGTAATCACTAATCAGAATACCACTTGGTGCACTCTGATTGGTCTATATTAGCCACCTACACGTCATTGTTCCGGCGATGATTGGGAATCAGTTCTCACTCTAGCACCCCCGGGTAATGCTTGCCACCCCACCCCACGTTGTTTTGTCCAATTCATTTTCTTCCGAGTATATTTGTGCACAACTACATCTCTCTCTCTCTCTCTCTACGTTGTGTGATCGGAAACCCTAGAAAGTTGCTGTTGCAGTGTAGAGAGACAAGCCATTTCTTGTTCTTGGTTTTTACTCTGTTCTCAATAAAAGCCTCTTTTTGCAACGCGTTCTCTCTCTCTCTCTCTCTCTCTCTCTCTCTTTCAAGATGGAGTGGAATGGACACGGAGAGCACAAATAATGCGTAGTTGGTATGCGTTGTCTAGTGATGGTGGAGGTGATGGGTGAAGACTTCCACCGTCCCACGAGACTAAGGATGGAAACCTAGGTTCGAAGAATCGAAACTCTGTTCTTCAGTCATGGAGTCTTCAAGCAATCTCTGGTAGGTTCAAGCTGATCTTCATTCTTCAGTTCTGTTCTTCACGCAAATCTTCACCAACATCACTAGATCTGCTTTCTCTCTCTCTCTCTTTTTCTCTGTTAACCATAGGTTCGTAACTTTGATCTTCAGCCACTGATGAAAAATGAAAGATTATTGAACTCTGTTCTCTCGGCTTTACATGTTCTTCAGTGATCTCTAGTCTTCATCTCTCTCTGTCTCCCAAACACAAAATCTACCTTAAAATCTCTCACCTCCCCTCCAAATCACTCAATCCAAACACAGCGTTATACCCAAGATTTTATTTGTGTGTACATGGAGATCTTTATATTTTTTGGCCGTTTCTGTTTGGTTGTTAATTTCTTGAAGGAAGGGATTGAAATCAATTATTTACAAATCCGAACATAGAAGAATTAAGATTTCTTTTCTCTCTCTGCTAAATGTATTTTCGATCTAAAATGACAATTAAATTGAGGAAGTTGTGCTCGTAAAAGAAACTTGTGAATTCAGAAAAGTGAGCTTCGAAAAAGGGGTTGTTTTAATTTATTTTTGCCTTGGCCTGTTTTGATCTATTATTGGAGAACTTGCTTGTTGTGAGAGGTACTCCGACGTCAGCTTTGGTGTAATAGTAGTTCTTGAATAGAAAGCGTAATTATACTTCACTTTAGTACTAAGTTTCTTTTGTTTGTTCCTTCCTTTGAACAATACCCATTCCATTTTATTGACTTTATGTTGGTTGGGGCTTCATTGTCAAGCACAATTTCGCATCGGAAGAAGTTTATGTATATGGTGATTCGCTTTGCTTCGACTGTGAAATAATTGCAACTTTTGCGTTGCAGGGTATTGTGTGTATCTCTTGCTTGATTTCTTACCCGGTGATCAGCTACTAGTTGGATTGATGCAATGCAGAGATCACGCAAAGCTCTTCTGCAAAGGAGAGCTTTGAACGAGATTTTAGGGAGGAATCACTATTTTACAGTTTCCTTATCACTTCTTGTTTTGTGGGGGATTGTCTTCCTCTTGAATATATGGATCAGTCGTGGTGATGGTTACGATGGTCAGTTTCTCTCAACTAAAATTCTTATGTAACAACTGTATCTTTGCAAATTACTTTTCCAATGTGATGTGGATGTAGGAGTAATAGAGTTGTATTACGCGTTATACCTCGCGTAGCTGTCTTCTATGTCTTTTTAAATAATTTCTTTTGCTTATTTTACTTCTTCCTGTAGCAACAGGGGGCAGGTAACCATGTATACCATCATCCAGAATGTATAATGTCACTTTCTCAATTTTTATAGCTCATCGCATGTGTTTCTCATTGCCCCGTGTCCATGATCGGCCAATAACCTTGTTGTTGTTGGGCTTGGTACATTTTAGAGGTGCTGTAATGGTGTAGTGTTTTCGACATCACCTCTTCAGTCTTAAAGGCATGATAGTACTATACTCAATTTCTGGGATGGATGGATTACATCTTTCCTTTTTCTGTTCCCCAATCATCTCATCATCGTCCAGAGTGAGGGGGATGGAGGCAGGTATGGGGGAAGGAAGAACTGACAGTTTTCTAAAGGCAAGGATGTGTTTTATCACACCCCGGATTTCTCTAAGTATGTCTACAAATACTAAGATTGAAGTCATATCATTTGTTTGTACATACAAGCATTTGGTCTCGGCCTCCTATGTGAATTAGATGGCTTTATCAGACTGCATTCGTCGTAGATCTTATATGCCTTTGACATGGTCGCTCATAATTGGTGGAATCTATCGTTCTCACTTTTAACATTTCTTTTCTTTATCTTTGTTTATTGGATTTAGATGGATCTGGAGAATTTCCTGGTCGTGTAAGTAATTGGGATGAAGATAAGCTGGAACTTGATAAGCGCTGTTGTTCTGTAGGTGAAACTCCTTCTATGGAGCTTGATTCTGAGGAGGCTAATACAACTAGAAGTACGTGTGGTAAATTAGAAGTTAGGGAAGGAAGTACAATTAATTTTGCAGCTGTTGAAGAGCCAGGTGAAGTGGAGACCCTAGGGGGAACAAAATGTGGAAGGGACACTATGAAAACTGACAGGCTTTCGCATCCTGTGCTTTTGGATCTTGATGAATTTAAGAGCAAAGCTTTCAGTTCCAAAAGTAGAACTGTAACTGGTCATACTGGAAACATAATACATAGAGTGGAGCCTGGTGGCAGAGAGTATAATTATGCTTCTTCTTCAAAGGGAGCGAAGGTCTTGGCTTTTAATAAGGAAGCCAAGGGTGCCTCAAATATCTTATGCAAAGACAAGGACAAGTATCTTCGGAGTCCATGTTCTGCTGAAGAGAAGTTTGTTGTCATTGAACTTTCTGAAGAAACCTTAGTTGATACAATCGAAATAGCGAATTTTGAGCACTACTCATCTAATTTGAAGGATTTTGAGCTTCTTGGGAGCTTGGTTTATCCCATTGACACATGGGTTAAACTTGGTAATTTCACTGCAGGGAATGTGAAGCATGCTCAAAGGTTTGTTCTCGTGGAGCCAAAATGGGTGAGGTATCTGAAATTAAATTATTTGACACATTATGGTCCAGAGTTCTACTGCACGCTGAGTGTTGTTGAAGTTTATGGAGTTGATGCAGTCGAGAGGATGCTTGAGGATCTGATTTCTGTCCAGGATAATTTGTTTCTGTCGGAAGAGCAAAGTAGAGAGCAGAAACCAATTTCCTCCCATCCTGTCTCCAAAGGGGGTGATTTTAATACAAATTCCGATGTCGATGTGGAACTTGGTCCTGATCTTGAAAACTCTGATGTGAATCGTGGAGTTTCTACTATTGATGTGCCTGATCCAGTTGAGGAAGTACGTCATCAACAGAATGGCAGGATGCCTGGTGACACGGTTTTGAAGATTCTAATGCAGAAAGTTAGAACATTGGATTTGAGTTTGTCAGTTTTGGAGCGATACCTGGAGAAACTAAATTCCAGATATGGCAGCATTTTCGAAGAATTTGACAAAGAATTAGAAGAGAAAGATGTCCTGCTGGAGAAGATCAGATTGGACATCAGGAGTTTTCTTTACAGCAAAGAGATCATGGTAGGTGATTTCTATGCTTGCATTAAGATTTATTGTGTTCTTTAATTTTAGGTTGTCAGTCCTTGAGGTGTTCTCATACTTTGGTCACATTTTTTTGCCCCTTGTAGAGTAAAGAAGTTGACGAGCTCATTTCTTGGAAATCCCTTGTTTCCAGGCAGCTGGACATTATACTCGTGGACAATGCTGTTCTCAGGTTGGATACTATCTGCTTCTTCTACCCTTTTTGTGTGTAGGGTTTGTTGTCATAGTTGATATTTTTATTCACTATCCTTAGTGCGTATGGTTATAGGTGCCAAAAATTATCCAAAAGACATGTATGCTGCCAAAAACTATATATATTCGTGCATAGAGTTGTAATAAGTTTGAAATCCATTGCAGCTCATTGGTATAAATATAATACTGGCATGGGTTCTAAGAGAGTGGTGGCATGTATGAAAAGAGCACCAAAAACTGAATAGTTTGGGCCTAATTCTATGGGTAGTTACTAGGTACAAACTTAAAGTCCTCTTGTAGCCTCCAGACTCTAGAGAACTGGGCACTTGTGCTCATTGTTTGGAAATGGACCCTGCTGTAGGAAGTTAGAATTTGTTGTGTTTCAGTAGCTTTTCAGAATTTTAGGTTGCAAATACCACAAATCTGCATATTCATTACCCTTTGGGTTCCCTCATCACCTAATAACCGTAGTTGAGTGAGAGATGGGACTGTATTTGAAGGTTGGTATCACGATCGACAACACCTCATATGCGTGTCTAAGTCTCCACAACTACTCTTTTCAATATTCACTTATCACATTCGAGCCAAACCCTAGTTTCTACTTCTCCTCCCTCTGCTTCTTTCCTTTAATTTGATTCCAATTTTCTTTTAGACCACTTGTTCAAAAAAAAGTAATGAAGTCACACGAAATTTTGTGGAAAGCAAAAGTTGCTCTCTGGGATATTCTCCTAGCGACAAGGCATACACCTTTGGAGGGTGTCAAACAATTTGTAACACCTTGAAACATTTTCTGGAGGCCTGGCCTATATGCAAGCCTCAACTATGCCTTTGAAAGCACTGTTGTGTTGCCTACCAAGGACATGCTATGCAAACATTTTAACTCTACCAGTTATGGCTGCAAATTTTAGTTCAGTTAGAGGAGCCAAGCTTATAGGAATGAACCCTTTGTAGATATGTTAAAGGATATACTGATGTGCTGAGTGTGTAATATGAATTTGTAGGTTGTTAGTTTGTACTATGGCAATTTCCTAGGTTACATGGACTTGGGTATGGATGTCGGCTGCCAAAAGATTAAAATACATTGTATGGTCTACAAATATTGAACAATTTGTGTTGATTTTATCATTTGGTATGGTAGTCATTTCTCACTTGGTTGCTCTTTGATTTTATTGTGGCCTGGTCGCTTGCAGGTCGGAGGTTGAAAAGGTTCGAGCAAATCAAATACATATGGAGAATAAGGGAATAGTTATATTTCTTGTATGTATAATTTTCGGGTTGTTAGCCCTTTTTAGGGTATTAGTAGATGTAGCGATGAGTATTTATATCAGATGGGCGAATCCCGGGGATTTTTGTATGATGAGTTCTTCCTGGTTTTGTCTATTGTTGAGCTGTACCATTGTTACTATCATTCTCTCTATATAATTATGTGAATACCCATTTTACTATATAGTTGCTTGGATCTTTTTATGACCAATATATTGAGCACAAATTTGCATAGAGGCTAACAGTTGAGTCACATTCAATTTATGAAGTCATGGCTTCTTTGCCTCCACCTACCATATTGTTTAGATAAATAGATAGATCGCGCATTGTTCTATATTTAATTTACAAAATTTATTTTTTCATGGTGTAATGAATTTTTTTAATGGAATATCTCTCCATGAACAAGTGGTGGCGACCATTTGAAAAAACTCCCTTACTACTGTGAAATTCATTTTATTTATAATCAATTTTACAGGGTTTGTAGGTAAAATTCTAGTTCCATCTCTACATGTGGTTGCGGTAGAGAATGACTTGCACTTGGTTAAGATGCCCTTTAGAAGTTAGAAATGGTCCAGGCATGAAAGAAAAAACCCTGAAAACAAGACAAGCTGTCACCTTGTTGGCGATCAACCAAGAATTTCATAATTGCAAAGTTTCATTGTATCCTACACACCCTCTCAGAAGCTATCCACACAAGCATATGATGTGCAAGTGTGAAAAGAGGCAAAGAACTATAATATCCGAGAGATTGCCCCTTTGTAAACGTCACAACCAACATCCTATAGCCTTTATTATTTATCTAAACTATATGGAAATTAAAAGACTACAGAACAAATTATGAACGTCCAGAAAGTTGCACCCTAATTTTAAATCGAAGATGTCATAACAGTATTAGAAATTGTGAAAGCCCTGATTTTCTATTTTTGCTTCAGGCCTTCGATTGTTTTAAGTCAGCCTTGTGATCTTCATGCTTTATGATTTGAGGACGGAGTTGAAGTGAGTGCAGCTTTATCTTTTACATCACCATCTTTATTCTTATGATTTGAGGACTTATCTTTAACATCACCATCTTTATTCTTATGATTTGAGGACGGAGTTGAAGCTCTGCAGCTATACATTTTTGGTCACCATCTTTATTCTTTTGATTTGAGGACGAAGTTGAACTATCTGTGTCTTTATCTTTTACATCACCATTTTTTTCTTATGATTTGAGGACGGAGATGAATTACCTGCTGCTTTATCTTACATCACCATCTTTATTCTTCTGATTTGAGGACGGAGATGAAGCACTTGCATCTTTACCTTTTTCATCACCATCTTTATTCTTATGATTTGAGGACAGAGCTTTACCTTTTTCATCACCATCTTTATTCTTAGGATTTGAGGACGAAGATGAATTACCTGTGTCTTTGTCTTTTACATCACCATCTTCATTCTTATGATTTGTGGACAGAGATGAAGGGACTACATCTTTATCCTTCACATCACCATCTTTTACTTCAGTGCCTTTTACAAAATGCAAAGGATCACGCACTTAGTCATTTGTGTTATTTCGGTTGCTAAATCACCATAATGAAGGCTGGATGTGTCAAGCTTAGCACTTAGCATGTAACAGTACATACTTGAAACTTATGTACTACTCCCAAAGTGAATAAAAGCAAGGGGAAATTACTTTGTTTCCCTATTTCATCATGACAGTTTACGCTCTCTGGGTGGTCCCAGAACTCTTGCCTGCATTTATGCTGAAAGGGGGTGAGGTTTCTCGTTTTATCATTGGAGGAGCAGATTTAATGTTCCCTGGCATATATATTTCCTCAGAAACTCTGCCATCATTTTTAGCTGGGGACCATGGGCAGTGAAAGTGCCTGGCAACCCAGCTCCAATTTGCAGTAAGCCTTTGAAATCTTTCTCCGTCTGAACATTTATCACTACCAAAATATTACGAGTTGTTCTTTAGGTTATTTGATGAATGCTGATTTATGTTTGTTCAGGTTGGGACTACCACCATGAGTAGTTCTGAAGCTTTAAAAGCTGGTTTGCGTGGAAAGGCGTTGAGAATAACTCATTCCTACCGAGACACACTTTGGTGAATATAGGACCATGTTTGATACACATCTTCAGACACCAATTTGATTCTGAATAGGATTGATGTGGCATTTGTGTGGAAATTCCTTTTCCCAGGGCATCAGTTGAAGGTAACTATGTTCCAAATGCTGGTTTTCTAGAAGATGTTGTGATTGAGGATCCTTCTTTGTCATCGTCATCCCAGACTTTTGATTCTTACGGAGCTGATGCTTCAGTTGATCAACAGAATGAAATCAACAATGAAGTAGGGGATGGTAGCACTGTTGGAAATGCTGACTCTGACTTTGATCCGCGTTGCATACAAAAGTTAATGACAAAGGCCTTCCCCTTCCTGGAAGTAAATTATGGTATGATGGATATTCTGGATATCCTACTATGTGCGTGGTTACCAAATTGAATTGTGAACCTCATATTTGTCTTCATCATCTTATGTTGAGATATCCATTCTGGTGCATGTATTTAATTTATTCATGTTCTTTTATTGGTCTTTGCTGAGACCTTTTCCATATGAAGAGGATGGTTTGAATGATGTCAAAAATTGCTTACTCCCTAAAGCTATTAACAAATTCAATGAAACTAAAACAGGAATTGATTTCCTTTGAGTTTGTGAAGGATAGAAGTTGAATTGGTGCCATAAGTCAATAAGGTTGGTCTTGCTAGGTGGATGAACTTAGATGCTGCATGTTTCGAATTTTTGCTGGATTAATTACCTGATTGAGTTGTTGAGGCCATTCTGATGGTTGAATCTCTATGGATTGACTTTTTTACTATATTGGATGTGTTAATTAAAATGTTCAGGACTTTTGTCTCGCAGTATATAGTTCAAAATTGTTTCAAGAGCTGCCTTCGTACAGTGGCTTGTTGGCACCAGAGTAGCTGCTTGTTAATATATTTAACTAGGCAATAGACATAGTAATCTTGAAATTGTGTACGCTTGATATTTGCATGGTCTCCTATCGTCTTAATTTTGATAATTGTTAATTTTAAGCCACTTCTCACTCAGTACTTTTTTCAACGCAAGTAGGTACTATCTTCAGTTTTAACTGGCAGACATATGCTAAAATTTCAAATTCGGAAGGTTTCACCTAAATACTTGAGCTCTGGGAATTTAACTTCTCTAAAAACTAGTGACTTTTGGTTGCATTGGATGTTGACATTGTCATTTGCTTTCTGGGTTGTATTTTTTCCTGGCTAGTCTCTGCACTAGTTGTTTCTCTCTGTCACCTCTCGTCTATCACATGTGGCTGGGCATAATGCCCGTAAGAGTGTTTTGAGACTCGCCCCTTGTGAGCTTTGTAAACCATCCAAGCTTCGTAAATAGTCCAGAGGCTACTCCAACTATGGGTATTGGTTTAGGTTGGATGCCTTCATATTTCTAAGAATCGGCATTTCTAGAATTTTGGTTCCTTGGCCATCCCAATGGTTGAGAGTTCATGTTAGGGGTTTGTGGCAAAGAGCCACTATGGATGTAACATGATACCATGACACAGAATTTTGATGTTCATTTGACTATAGTTCGACGCTCCCCCGCAAATTAGCTGCAAGCCTTGGACAGATGCCACCTTTTATGCTGGTCAAAAGTTATAATTATAAAGAAAAGGACATTCCTATTACAAAGTTCGACTGTATATGAACAGAAGATTCATGATGGTGGAATATTGGCATGATCATTGTTTTCCCACAAAATCTGTTAGCTTAGTTATATGTTCTGAATCCACATTCCAAACATGAACCCTTCTGATCGATAAAAAGTATGTCTTACACGGAGGGAAAGTATTTTATAATCATATATGGTATGGGTATCAGTTATTGTTATTTTCCTTGTTGGACATATGTGTTTAGTATTAGGGTGTGAGGGTATCTTAGCCATTTACATCCGTGTACTCTATACATATCATATGCGGGTTGGGGTAAATCATATTCCCCAACACTTTTCTATCTCTCTGTTTACAGTATGCCTATCTTTTGTTTGGGGTTTTCATTCTTGTAGAGTTTGTTTTTCCTTCAGTTTTTGATTTCTTATTCGTTTCTATTGTGTAATTGGCAGTGTATCTATTATTTTCCTTAAGGAAGAAAAGAAGCAAAACTGAGGTAAAGTAGGATGCAAGAGACCTACGGTGTTGGTCACCATTATTTCCATAGATGTCTTTGTTTATGCAAGTTTTAGATCATCACAAGGCCACACGCTATAACTGCAGTGGGTATGGGAAATTGTTTTTTTAACATTTGATTGAAGTAAGATATTTATTGTCCTTGAAATGTGAGTACGTTTTTATTACTGCTGAAGTGTTTGGGTTGCATTTTGTACACTATAATGTGTATTTCTAGTTAGGAATGTTGGCTACAGTTCACATTTGATTTGTTTGCTTCCTGGGATTATTTAATCTTTTAAAGAAGTATGTTTCTTTCAGATTTCATGTTTTTTATTTAAGCTCAACGTCATAAGAGGCACCATTGGATGTTTGTTCTTCTGCTGTATGTCATGTCATGTTCTACCCTGTAGACCTTCAGGTATCACCCTGGATATGAAGAAGTCATCATACAAAAAATTGTCCAGGTGGTTGCAGTCTAAATCATCTGCAGGGCTGGTGTGTTTCCTGCTTCTTTACGAAGTTTTTCTTCATTAGATCATGCTATGGCCAGTTACTTTTAAAAGAAGATTGTAACTATGCATGTGGTGTTCTAACTTGGATTATGCGGGCTTGTTTAAGATCAGCTGTAAATTGAGATTGTGCAAATTCTTGGTTCTGTTTTGTGATGGACAATAGTTGCTTTATCTATTTTAATCGTTAGGGTGGTAGCCATATTTGTCGTCGGTGATACCTACCAAAATTCACTCCTAATCTTGGTAGTGGAGTTGGTTGCTATTTTTCACTAATGATTCCAAATGCTGTAGTAATTTGTTAAAACTGATTTTTGCAATGGGTACAATTCTTGTGATGAGGGATTAGACTCTTTGTCAATTGGTATGAAAGTTCTCTCTTCACTGAGAAGAGAAATTACTTCTGTCGAACAAGGAAAATGTTTAAGTTATATATGTAGTGATATAATTAGATTTAGATTTGTTTTTATTATGTAAAATAGAGTAGTAGATGAGGGTAGTAGTGTAATTTTGTTATCTCTTTTACTTGTATAAATATTACGTAATGAATAGAAATCAGATTCATTTGGGATTATTAAATCCAACAGAAAAAGATAAGAAGACCCAATAATTCTTCGCCTTCTTACCTGGAAATATGTTATTTCCTGCATTGTTGTGGAATTTTATGGCTTAGACAAGATGAATTTCTTGCACTATATAAATGTTTGAGGCTGCTTTTTTGTCATTCTTTTTTCCTTTTCCTGTTTATTTGCTGTTTACAGATATCGGTGAAGGAAGATAAACATAAGAAAGAGGTTATCCTATTTTCTATCAACCGTAGTCATCCAGACTATGCATCGTTCAAGCTGGAGAAACGGAAAGTGGAGAAAAATGAGCAAACCACCGACTTCAGTCCACGTGATGGACATTTCCATAAAGTAGTGGAAGTGATAGAGATCTATAAACCAAGTGTGCATCTGAATCCCATTTTTGCTTCTGTAGGAGCTGATATGGGGAAACTTTTTATTGCCTCAGAAGCCACTGATGTTATCTTTAGGCATATTGAGCAAGAAAACCTAGTTAAACCAACAAACAAGTCCCGTGTGGTTTTGAATGCTACACTTTGTGATGCTTTGTACAAGGGAACTATCAAAAAAGGTTCAACTTACCAACTGAAATCCATAAGAAGGATTTTGGACCTTCGTTTGTTAACCGTATGCAAGCGCATCACAGAATTACTAGAGGAACGGATTCAGTTGTCATTTTTCTGCAAAGGTGCTCTGAAGACCATCCAATTAATGACCGAGCAGAGGCAAGGTAACAAGAATGTGACAAAAGTCTCAGGGTTGGAGTCATTTTTGCTGGATCCTGAAGCATTGGCATCAGAGCTGTAGAAGAAATTTGCTTGTAGTACATCAGTGGCAGAATTACCTGGTTTGGCATCTTACCATCCTTTGTTTTTTTCCCACGAAATGTCCTATTTTCTATCAATGTGGAAATTTGTTAAGCACATATGCTTTATTTTCTTGATGCCTAAGATGGGGGGTGATTTATCTTATTTGTGGGGTCCAAGGTTCTGAAATTCTTGGGTCTCATTTTACTTGTGAATGGTTGGATACAGGCCATATATTTATGTTGTTACTCGTAACTTTCTTTTTCCTTTCGTGTTCAGGTAAGAAAGGGCATGAAGTTCTTATTCAAGGGGGTATGATTGATGATCTTGGAAGACATCTGGTTGAGCAATATGGAATCCCAACTAGATACAGTGGCATTGATCCTTCCCTTTTCTTTCAGGACTGTGAAAAAGACAGTGGCATTAAATACCGAATAAATAGATAGTGGCATTAA
>JABCMJ010043287.1:0-16235 GCA_014822125.1 Arbutus unedo | reverse complement strand
TTATTTTTAGTGATTTTTTATTTTTTATATAATTTTATACTTTTTAAATTCGTCTCATTGAGACGGATTAATAATTTTAAAAAAATTATGGTTAAAACAATAAATACAAAAAAATTAAATAAATACAAAACGTGCTTAAAACTAATTAACTTAAGACAAATAAAGCTTAATTATAATTAACTATTATAGTTAATGATTTTAGGTTATTGATCTCAATTTGGAATCATAATCTTTTAACAGATAACTCAAAATGAGTAATTGCTTGTCAGTTTTAAATTTTACAAGTTCAACTCGAACACTTGGTCGGTGCAGTAATTGACTCAGTGGATTATTTATCCATGTTTGGATTAGGATACTACTAATCTTAACCCATCAACGTCATTATTCGTCAAAATTCAGATTAGGTGTGATGCTTTTTAATTGGAGTCCACTAAAAAAAAACAAAAAGAAGATAAGTATAACCAAAAAAAAAAAAAAATCACCTTTGGCATATGGTATTTAAGTTTTTTTTTGTTTATTAAAAAATTAGTAGTTGTTATGTTTTCAACAATTTTTTAACATTTGTTGGTTCATCTCGATGAAATTAATTTAAAAAATATAAAATTATGTTTAAATTTTTTTAAAAAAATTACTATAAACAAAAAATAAGTCAACATGAGCCCTTGTTTGGTTTATTTTTCGTATTTATACTTTTAAATTTTTTTCGTCGAAACAAATCAATAAATAAAAAATTAATGTAAAATTTTAAAAATTAAAAAAAATTCAAATAAATAAAAATATTAATCCAATAAATAACAAAGTCCAACTGGGTCATATATTTGGACTAAAAAATACGGAATGGGGAAGCATGGTGTAAATTACGCGGAGTAGGATGTGTTACGCATCAAAATAACGTCGTGTCATCGTTCAACTGTTCGGACCGTGTTGTTCCTAAAACACTGTCCAAAAATTACTCAATCATCGTTCAACTATTTGGCCAGTGTTTTACGCACAAAAAATAATGTTATTTTGGCGTACAGTAGGACCCTTGGTCCCAAAAATACAGAATGAAAAATCGTGTTATGCAGTGTGCACAATAATATATATTTCGTGTCAAAACGACGTTATTCTAGCATGTAATATGTCTTATTATGTTCAATACACAACAAAACTCTTTCTCCCAAAAATGCTATGGGTACCGACTGTGATTACTGATTGAGTACTGACACAGTTAGCAGTTAGCAGCGGGTTCCCTTCCCCCTTCCCCTGCGAAGTCTTTTTGACCCTTTTAAAACTTTTCTTTTTGCCCCCCAAACAAAAGGCGCAGGACCAATGGCTAAATATGGAAAAAACACTGAATGAAAATTTAAGCAAAAAGCTATCACATATCCCCTCAACCAAAACCAATTTTTATATGCTCTTGTTCATTGCGATTCATAAACCTAACTATAACAATTCTCTCTCTCTCTCTCTCTCTCTCTCTCTCTCTGTTATCACCACCGCCTCCGATGTCAATCCCGTGCGCTCTTAAACCATCTCTCTCTCTCTCTCTCTCTCTCTCTCTCTGTTATCACCACCGCCTCTGATGTCAATCCCGTGCGCTCTTAAACCACCGTCACCGTTTTGACGCCGACATTGCTTCCATTTGGTCATTTCTGATCTACGTATGTACATACAATTAAGAGTGAAACTGAATTGGTTGGTTTGAAATTTTATGAACACTTGGTTCTATTTTTAGTTTTCAGTTTTCGTCATCTAAAAACCAAACCAAACCAAACCAAACCGATTCCTATATTAAATCTTAAAAAAATTAATAAAAAATCTAGATTCATGTATTCAGTCGGTTTTAGATTTTAAGTCTTAAACTATTTTCCTTTTCAACTTTTGTTACATGTCAATGGTTGGGTTTGAGTTTTTCAATTTTTTAGAATTTTTTTAATTTGGGCTTGAGACAAATCGAATCGAAATTCGGTTCTAAAATAAACAATCAATCTGGACTTAGTCTATTTAACATGTGTCCCTTAATTTTTTGGATTTTTTTTAAAATTCTGGTTGGGCCTTATCAAGCCAAAACTGGACTAAAACCAAATTTAAATTTGAAAAAAAATCAAATCAAACCTAACCAAAGCAACTTGTTCGGTTTCGATTTCCAAAATCCCAAACCAAAATTATCAATTTGGTCTGAATTTTTCGACTAAACCGAACCAAATTAGACTGGTTTTACTTCTACATAAAATATTATGTAGAGTCGTGGTAGAGTCGGGGAAAGGAGTGGCGGAAAGTATTAAGAGGTCCAACAAATCCGCACTCAATCGGCCACCCACAGTAAATCGTCCCCATTATTTTAAAAAAAAAAAAGATGCATAAAGACATGATCCAACTCTCTTGTGATATTAGGATGAATTTAATTTTTTTAAAAACTGTTTTTTATGATCCAAATTGTTTACTTTATTTAACTTAAAAATCTTATCGAATTATATATGTATACAATTTTTTTGTTTCAAAACTTGGTCGGGGTGATAGACGCGCCACCCCCTTCACGTACCTCTGCCTGGTGAGCATTGTTGTTTGTAAAAATGAGAATTGTGTTTATTGTCTTAAATTTTTAGGTATAATATGCGAAGCTGTATGATATTTGGTTAATTCTATAAATAATATGTATTTTTTAACCATATAAAGTCGGAATACAATAGTTAATAACGTAGTTGATGATGCCTTCCCGAATTAAAAACCTGTAATAAAAAACTAGAACGCTGATGTAATGCTGATCAATTTATAAATTCAAGAGAAAAAGAAATACTTAATCATAATGTTAAGCAAGAGCATCACACCTCTTACATATTGAGCTTTTCTACCTTTTAGGTTTTAAAGTCTCTCTTTAGATCTATTTTTCTGTGATGTGGATAAAGTTTGGGTAGCGCAAGAATTTTAAAATTTCTATTTTAAAACAAGAATAACTTTGATTTATTTTAATTTATTCTCCTGATTGATTGTAAGTGTTCTCGTGGGACTAGGACTCCCCATAGACAGAATGAATATGAGAAGCTCAAAGGGTTAATTTGTAACTTAGAGAAAAATGATGGCCGAAAAGATTAAAGGCTTAATCCTATCCGAGGAGGCCAAAAAGACTACGTAAGGCTAAATAGGTCAAATTTGTTCAGGCTGATTCTATACTCATTAATAGTTAATTTTAAATTTTCTTTGAACAGAATATATTTTGATTTGTCTGTTCTTAGGTAGGTGGGTAGTCAGGCAGTTATACCCGTCACGAGCCGCGGCGGCTCGGAACTGAGCCTAGAGGCGGCTAGGCTTTTTATGGCTTCCCCTGCCGCAACTGGAACCAGCAACACCATCTATATAGCTTAATATAGTTGGACCCACCATGAGCGGCTGTCGCATGCCGCATACCGTACAAAATACACGTGGCAATGACCAGGAACAACCTTCCACGTGTCACAGACCATAAAATTTCGAACTGTCACGTCACTTGGATTCAAATGCTAGAGTCCGGACTGGGCAAAATTGAAGAACTTGTAACACCCCTCACCTCTCCCCACCCCTCACCGCTCAATCTCAACTCACTCCTCTCTCTCTCTCTTCCCCCCACCCGCCCTTTCTCTCTCTATATATCCGCACACACCTACCGCTCCCATCCTCGCCGATACGAATCACACTCCCTTTCTCTCTCCCCTCTTCTTTCTCTTCTTCTCTCTCTCTGTCGGTTGTGCATTGTTCTGGTCTCTCTCTCTCTTGTTCCAGGAGTGGAACTCCTAGATATATCGTCTTGTTTCGTTCCTGGTGTAAACTGAAAATCTCGTAAAGTTCGGAACGGCTAAGGACGGCTTTCAATAAACACGATCTTTGTAATTTATGCAATCTCTTCTTCTTGTAAAACAGATTATTCCTCGACGTCTTGCCAAAAAATCAAGAATTCCCCCCCCGAATCAACTTGATTTTATCCGAATCTCGTGATTCACAAACTCACGGAAAAGGCTTGATGTGATAATCACAAGTTTTAGGTCCGGAAATCTTTCTATTTTGAATTTGCAGATCTGAACGGCATGTTGGTAGTTTCGAAGTAACAAAAGGGAAAACCAAAAAGGAAACTAAAAGTTTCCAGGTTTTTTTCAACGATTCCTGAAAAGATCTGGTTTTCCTCTCTTCGTTCGTCTTCAAGAAGTGATTAATTTCGTTATTATTGTGTGTTGAGATTGGTTTGTTAGCCTGTTTCATCGATAATGTCTGTAGCTTCGGGTTCTCCTCTTCAGACTCGAACAAACTCGGCTTTGTTTCCTTCTATTACCAAGCCTTCTGTGAATAATCAGTTGAACCTTGCGCTTCTGAGCCGAGTTGGTGTCTCCAAAAGGCCCAATGTTTTGGAGAAGAGATTCTATGGAGCGCGGTTGCGAGCATATGGCGGCGAAAGACTGCATCTTTGGCAATCGGAGGGGCCCGGTCGGGATCCGAAGCTCAGAGTGGTGGTGCGATCGGCATTGTCTCAAGTTCCGGAAAAGCCTCTTGGCCTCTACGATCCCTCCTTCGATAAGGATTCGTGCGGTGTTGGATTCGTCGCTGAATTATCCGGAGAAAGCAACCGTAAAACGGTGTGCATACACACACAATATATATTTGTAGTGATTTTTGGGCTCTTGGGAGTGATTCTCGGATGTTAAATTGGTGTTACCTTTTGATGTACAGGTGACAGATGCGCTGGAGATGTTGGTGCGTATGTCCCATAGAGGTGCTTGTGGCTGCGAGGCTAATACTGGTGATGGAGCCGGACTTCTTGTTGCTCTTCCTCACGAGTTTTACAAGGAGGTACTTGTGTAATGTTTTCCTTTTAGTTTTGGCTCTTCTATAACTCCAACTGCTTTCTGTAGCCTTGGTGCTGATTGTTTTCGGTTCCTCTGTTTCAGGTAGCTAAAGATGTGGGGTTTGAGCTACCACCGCCGGGAGAATATGCTGTGGGCATGTTCTTCTTGCCTACCTCTGAAAATCGAAGGGGGCAAAGCAAAATAGTTTTTACAAAGGTAAATTGAAGAACCAAAATTTGTTCAGTTTTTTTACTCTCACCTGTCTTGCCTGTGTGTGTTTGTTTTATTGAAGAACCAAACTAGTGAATTTAACTCTCTTATGGTCTTGCTTTTCCTAGACGGTTATGTCTTGCTGTATTCAGTGCGGTCTCCTAAGAAACTTCATGGTTGTATTCCTAGGTTGCGGAGTCACTTGGGCATACCGTTCTTGGCTGGCGCACAATTCCAACAGATAACTCAGGATTGGGCAAGTCTGCTTTGCAGACTGAACCTGTTATTGAGCAAGTGTTTCTTACGCCTACTACCAGGTCAAAAACCGATTTTGAACAGCAGGTACTTTGTCTGTTTCTGTTTAGCTGTAATCCCTTTCATCCAAATAGGGATATTTTTTGTTCATGCTCGAATTATCAATTCCCCTCGTAAAACCTGATAACGAAGCACCAGTGGATGAGTCTTACTGATTACTGGTCATGGGGAGAGTGAGAGAAGAAAAATGGAGCTTCTATTATACTATTTAATTTGCTTGTTCAAAGTGGCTGTCGAATTTCGACGTTAGCTTTCGAAATGTGTTGGTCTTCCTTAATTTTATTCCATAAAGTCCTGCAATTTCACAGAAGTCTGCTTTTTCCATTTCGTTTTATGGCAGTTGTACATATTAAGGAGGGTTTCAATGGTAGCAATCCGAGCTGCATTAAATCTTCAACATGGTGGAGTAAGGGACTTCTATATATGCTCTCTTTCCTCAAGGTCTGTTTCTCCTCTTGTTGTTCCTCCAACATATATATTTCTGGTTGATTTCTACTGTGTGGCCAGATAATAAAGCCTTTCCTGGTGTTCTTTCAGGACTGTAGTCTACAAAGGTCAATTGAAGCCCAACCAGTTGAAGGATTACTACTATGCAGATCTTGGCAGCGAAAGGTTTACGAGCTACATGGCCCTGGTAAATATATATTCCATATACTTTTCTTCTTTGTCCTCTGACACCATACTTCAACAACAAACAGCACGGGATCGAACAGTTTACTGAAGAGATGCAAGGTTCAGGAATGACTTCTGAGGCATTGAAGTATGAATGATCTCTTAAGTTCTTCCACTCCCTTGATTACTGTATAAATTTGGTTGCTGAATTGGATTCTTTGGTGAGTTGGTAAGGAACCTCATTATCAAGTAAATCGTATTTGCAGAAACTTGGTGCAGTTTTCTGTAATGATCGGTTGAGGATAAACTTCCTATTTAGCGGTCGAAGGGAATTGTGTTTCAAAGACAGTTTAGGGTTTTTGGTGTTTTGTGACGGTACCGAAGTGCCCTGAAGTCCTGAACACAATTTCATGCTTGCACTTTTTAACTTAGATTCTCTATATTCAATAATGTGGATGACATGATGATTGACTTTGTTAATCTTTCCCCTCCACAGATACACTCTCGATTCTCAACAAACACATTTCCAAGCTGGGATCGCGCTCAGCCTATGCGTCTGCTAGGTCATAATGGGGAAATTAACACACTTCGCGGCAATACAAACTGGTAAGCTGTTGACCTAGTAGTTGATTAATTGTTCCTGCATGTGATTCTTTTAGTCATTTTGTTTTCTGGGTTCTCTGGTGCCCTGAAAGGATAATTTGAACTGACCTCAAATATGCCCAAAGTTAACCACGGATTAGGTATTAAACGTTGAAGCACAACCTAATGGCTTCTACCTATTTTAGTACTGTCTGTTGGAAGACTATAGAATCTGAAAGAGCTTTGAGATATTGCATTATTTTCTGTTTGTATGCTAGCAGTATAATAAGATATTGCTGTTTGCCAGCAGTGTCATGCAAGTATTCAACTTTACTACTGGCAGATCGTAATGCTACCAACCTGTTACACACACTAATATTACTTTGTTTGGAGGAATATTTGGATCTCAGATGTCAGCTGAAATCATTTTGTGCTCCTCTTGAGTATAGGTAGTTGACTGGATGAATATAATCCAATTGATCAACTGATGATTGAGTAGTGCTTTTGGGACAATATATTGAAAAGGTATAGGGAGTGCAGAATCAAACAGAGGACCATCTGATGCCATACTTATACAATGAAAAAAATGGTTCAAAATACCGGGAAAATCTGAGATCTGAAGCTGTTCTTGCTAAAGTTGTTGATATCGTACTATTGAACTGGGTAAAAGCACATCATGATTCATGGGTAATCCTTGAATGTAACTTTGGGATCATGTCCCGTGGACAACGTTGCTAGTTAGGGCTTGGACCTCTTAATTGGCTGATATTACTGCACAATATTTACTAATAGTCTATAATTTTTATTATTCATTTGACTTCCGTTAAGAACAACTCATTGATATACTTATCACAATCTAGGATGAAGGCACGTGAGGGTCTTCTGAAGTGCAAGGAGCTGGGTCTGTCAAAGGATGAGATGAAGAAGCTTCTACCCATCATAGATGCGAGCTCATCTGACTCAGGTTGGATTCTGATCTAATTATATTTGTGTGCTTGCATACACCATAGACGCATGATTCCACATGACTTGATTGGTTGTGAAAGAAATAAGCAAGCAAGCGTAATTCACTTAAAATGCCCGTGTAAAGAGGAGAAATAGAGCCATTTCTCATTCCCGTCTCCGTTGTCCTTCTATTAGGAGCTTTTGACGGTGTTCTTGAGCTATTGGTTCGTGCTGGTAGAAGTCTTCCTGAAGCTATCATGATGATGATTCCTGAAGCCTGGCAAAATGATAAGAATATGGATCCTGAACGGAAAGCATTGTATGAATACTTTTCAGCCCTCATGGAACCGTGGGATGGGCCTGCTCTGATATCATGTAAGAGTTCTATAAGCCTTTTGATTTTAGGTTCACTTACTTTTCTTGCAGTTGGTTTGTGCTTACTAATCACAATATGCAGTTTCTGACGGCCGCTATCTTGGAGCCACACTGGACCGAAATGGATTACGTCCAGGTCGGTTTTATATCACTCACAGTGGACGGGTTATAATGGCAAGTGAAGTTGGAGTAGTAGATGTTCCACCAGAAGATGTCTGTAAGAAAGGAAGACTTAACCCTGGCATGATCCTTCTGGTGGATTTTGATAAGCATGCTGTCATAGAGGATGAAGAACTGAAGCAGCAGTATTCACTTGCAAGACCTTATGGAGAGTGGCTTAAAAGGCAAAAGATACTGCTGAGTGACATAGTAGAATCTGTTTGCGAATCTGAGAGGGTTCCTCCCACCATAGCAGGAGTTGTGCCTGTGAGTCAACTTCCCATTCTTATTCTGCTTCTCTTCATGGGTAATTCTGAATATTGATTATACACCTTATTTTAATTAACCAGGCATCTAATGATGACTTAAACATGGAAAATATGGGCATTCATGGTTTATTGGCTCCATTGAAAGCTTTTGGGTATTTATCTCTTTTTCCCTGCTATTGCTCTTTTGATTTTTTCTTGCTGTTGCAACTATACGGGGAAGTGGATTCAAATGCTGGCCTCTTTATGCAGTTACACTGTTGAGTCCTTGGAGATGCTGCTTCTACCAATGGCAAAGGATGGTGTTGAGGCCCTGGGTTCCATGGGAAATGATGCACCTTTGGCTGTGATGTCAAATAGGGAGAAACTCACATTTGAGTATTTCAAGCAGATGTTTGCTCAAGTTACCAACCCTCCTATTGATCCCATCAGGGAGAAGATAGTCACCTCCATGCAGTGCATGATTGGTCCAGAAGGTGACATCACGGAAACTGCTGAAGAGCAATGCCACCGCCTCTCGCTAAAAGGTCCCCTTTTATCCATTGAACAAATGGAAGCAATTAAGAAGATGGATTACAGAGGATGGCGCAGCAAAGTTATTGACATAACGTACTCTAAGAAGCGTGGTAGGAAAGGTTTGGAGGAGACATTGGATAGGATCTGTTCCGAAGCTCATGATGCAATTAAGAAGGGTTACACAACAGTGGTGCTTTCTGACAGAGGTACCTCATATCCTACTAAACTAGTGTTGAACCTGAAAATTATGGAAAATTATCTGCTTGAATCTGAGAATTCCTGTATTCTTTGCAAGAAACTCTAAGCCAATAGGCACTGGTTAATGTTTCAAAAGTATATTGAAGTACGTAAATAGGGTATTTAAAGAAAATTATACCAAAACAGAGTGTATATAAATATGTGATTTTATATCAGTGTGTGAAAAGTGTTGGAGTTATAAACTTCTGTCTTTATTTGTCCCTAAACCAACTTCCGATGGGTAGTAGTTACCATAACCAGTTCTTTAATTGTATAAGTGTTTGTTCATTGGTAAAGAATTGTCAAAAGCTATTAGGTACACTGAATGAACTGCTATTTGTTTGATTGTGTAGCCTTTTCTTCCAAGCGTGTTGCTGTAAGCTCCCTTTTGGCTGTGGGTGCTGTCCATCATCATCTAGTCAAAAAGCTTGAACGAACTCGAATTGGGTTAGTTGTTGAGTCTGCTGAGCCCCGTGAAGTGCACCATTTTTGTACATTGGTTGGATTTGGTGCCGATGCTATATGCCCTTATTTGGCCATAGAGGCCATTTGGAGACTCCAGGTTGATGGGAAAATTCCGTCCAAAGTCAGTGGTGAGTTCCACTCAAAGGAAGAGCTGGTTAAAAAGTATTTCAAAGCAAGCACCTATGGTATGATGAAGGTTCTTGCCAAAATGGGGATATCTACTTTGGCCTCATACAAGGGTGCTCAAATATTTGAGGCAGTGGGCCTTTCGTCGGAAATAATGGAGAGGTGCTTTGCTGGAACTCCAAGCAGAGTTGAGGGGGCAACATTTGAAGTGTTAGCCCTTGATGCGCTTCAGTTGCATGAGCTGGCGTTTCCTAAAAGGGTATTCCCCCCAGGGAGTGCAGAGGCTGTAGCATTGCCCAACCCTGGGAATTATCACTGGAGGAAAGGTGGTGAGGTCCACCTGAATGACCCACTTGCTATAGCCAAGCTGCAAGAGGCTGCCAAAGGTAATAGTGTGGCTGCCTATAAAGAATACTCTAAGCTCATAGAGGAGTTGAACAAAAACTGTAATTTGCGGGGCCTACTGAAATTTAAATGGGCGGAGTTTAAGGTTCCTTTAGATGAAGTGGAACCAGCCAGTGAAATTGTAAAACGGTTTTGTACTGGAGCTATGAGTTACGGATCGATATCACTGGAGGCACACAGCACACTTGCGATGGCTATGAATAAGATTGGGGGGAAGTCGAACACAGGTATGCCCTCACCAAGGTTCTTTATATAATTCTGTTTTACATAGCTTACTTTTTCTTCTTGCATCTTTTCTTGTCTTACTTAATGCCAACTTCTTTCCAGGTGAGGGTGGTGAGAAACCATCTCGTATGGAGCCGCTTCCAGATGGTTCAGTGAATCCAGAAAGGAGTGCAATTAAGCAGGTTGCTAGTGGAAGATTTGGCGTTTCAATTCATTACCTTACAAATGCTGATGAGCTGCAAATAAAAATGGCTCAGGTGTGTTTTGATGACAAACATTCAAACATTTAAATTTTGTTTTGCAGTTCATATTTATTTCCTTCTTGTTCGTCTATCCCTGCTAGCCACTCTATTCCTACTGGAGCAGAGGTTCCCCTTGTTTATGAATTTATGTTCATGGACAGATGACGCTGTATCTGCAAAGCACCTCTGGGTGTGTTTGCTTCTTTACTGATACTACCTTTGACATTTGGTGAGGTTAAATATGAACTAGACTTGTTTGTCCTTTATGAATGGACTGTATTATTCATTTTTGACCGCCATGTTGCACAGGGGGCCAAGCCTGGTGAAGGTGGTGAACTTCCTGGCCACAAAGTTATTGGGGATATTGCTGTCACTAGGAATTCAACTGCTGGGGTGGGACTAATCAGCCCACCTCCCCATCATGATATTTATTCGATCGAAGATCTCGCTCAATTGATTCATGATCTTAAGGTAAATCCAAGCACTGCTGTCTCTAAAGTTTAACTTTTACCTTAGGAGTGGAAAAGTTTAATTTTGATCAACTAAAATTGATGGAAAGTAAGCAAAAAAAAAAAAAGCAGTCATAGGGCACCTAGAAATGGAATTTTAATGGAAATTTTAGAAAATGTACTTTGTTCCATCATGCCCATTTGACATAAATAAGTGAATGTTGGTGTTTTACTACCACAATTTAGGGTATGTGCCATACTGAGTCAGCTATTGATCCTCATGACGGAGCAATCTACGTTCCATATACCCTAGCATTTGATCTCATTTTGGTCCCCATATTGGACTGTGTATATTTGTCTCTCTATCCATATGGGTTCCAGTATTGTGGGTTGCATAGCTTAGTTTAGCTTCTCTCTCCATTATTTTGTAGAATGCCAATCCGGGAGCTCGAATCAGCGTGAAGTTGGTATCTGAAGCTGGTGTGGGAGTAATTGCTAGTGGAGTCGTGAAGGGGCATGCCGATCATGTCTTGATTTCAGGTCACGATGGAGGCACCGGTGCTTCCCGATGGACTGGCATAAAAAATGCTGGTCTCCCATGGGAACTTGGTCTTGCTGAAACCCACCAAACCCTAGTTGCTAACGACCTTCGTGGCCGAACTGTACTCCAGACGGATGGCCAACTTAAAACTGGAAGGGATGTGGCCATTGCTGCGCTTCTTGGTGCAGAGGAGTTTGGTTTCAGCACAGCTCCCCTCATCACCCTTGGTTGTATCATGATGCGGAAGTGCCATAAAAACACTTGTCCAGTTGGAATTGCTACCCAAGATCCAGTTCTTAGAGAGAAGTTTGCTGGAGAACCTGAGCACGTGATTAACTTTTTCTTCATGCTAGCAGAAGAGGTGAGAGAAATCATGTCTCAGCTTGGGTTTCGGACGATAGAGGAAATGGTTGGTCGTTCAGACATGCTTGAAATGGATAAAGAAGTGGCAAATGGCAGTGAGAAGCTTAAGAATATTGATCTCTCCCTCTTACTTAGACCTGCTGCTGACATCCGCCCAGAAGCCGCCCAGTATTGCGTACAAAAACAAGATCACGGTTTGGACATGGCTTTGGATAACAAGCTTATAACTTTAGCCAAAGCTGCTTTGGAAAAGGGTCTACCCGTTTACATTGAAACACAAATTTGCAACTTGAACCGGACAGTTGGGACAATGCTTAGCCACGAGGTGGCAAAGCGCTATCGCATGGTTGGGCTTCCTGCTGATACGATCCATATCAAACTCAATGGAAGTGCAGGCCAGAGCCTTGGAGCTTTTCTCTGCTCTGGCATTACTTTAGAGCTTGAAGGTGATAGCAATGACTATGTTGGTAAAGGGCTATCAGGCGGAAAGATTGTTGTTTATCCTCCAAAAGGAAGCAAATTTGATCCCAAGGAAAACATTGTGATAGGTAATGTTGCTCTCTATGGGGCAACATGTGGGGAGGCATATTTTAGTGGAATGGCGGCAGAAAGATTTTGTGTGCGTAATTCTGGGGCTAAAGCAGTTGTAGAAGGTGTTGGTGATCATGGCTGTGAGTACATGACTGGTGGGGCAGTTGTTGTGCTTGGAAAAACGGGGAGGAACTTTGCTGCAGGAATGAGTGGTGGTATTGCTTATGTTCTTGACACAGATGCCAAGTTTCACTTACGATGCAACCATGAGCTGGTAGATCTTGATAGAGTGGAAGAAGAAGAGGATATTATGACTCTCAGGATGATGATACAGCAACATCAGCGTCACACAAACAGCCAACTAGCCAGAGAAGTGCTTGCTGATTTTGAAAATCTTTTACCTAAATTTGTCAAGGTGTTCCCTCGAGAGTATAAGCAGGTTCTTGCAAGGATGAAAGAAAAGGAAATTGCCAAAGAGGCTGAAGCAACTGATGCTAACGAAACTGATGGGAAAGAAGAGGCAGAATTAGAGGAGAAAGATGCCTTTGAAGAGCTTAAGAAGTTGGCAGCTTTGTCATCGAATGGGAAAGGCAGTCAGGTAAGCTGTCATATTCGTTTCTCTGCAGAATTTCATGTATCACCATTTTTTCAGTTAAATCTACAACTACAAATATTTATGTACCAGTTGGAGATAGAAGCACAATTTTGGCTCTCTTTTTGATGAATACTTTTCCTTTAAATCACTATGTTGTTTTTTTAAACTGTTATAACATCCAGTTCCAATTGTCTTTTTCATTCCTTTTCTTCAGATTTTTTATTTTTTATTCATATGAGATTTTTTTCCCTTGGGTGTCTCTCTCAGCATTCCCACACTATCCCACCCCTTAAAATGTATTATAGGCTTGTTAATCTCTCACAGCCCACAAAGGGGTCTAACTAGATCTGGAAACTGCAGAAAGTTGAAGAGGCTGAACCTTTGAAAAGGCCAACTCGAGTTCCTGATGCGGTAAAACATAGGGGATTCATTGCTTATGAGCGTGAGAGCGTCTCTTACAGAGATCCTAATGTTCGGATGAGTGATTGGAAGGAGGTCATGGAAGAGGTCAAGGCCGGTGAACTTCTAAAGACTCAATCTGCTCGCTGTATGGACTGTGGTACCCCCTTCTGCCATCAGGTAATAGTTAATGCAGTGTTTGCTATCTTTTCTCTTTTGCTTTTCAGTTCAAACCTCTCACTCTTCTGGCCAATATTTTTAGTTTCATCTCTAATTTCTCATTTTCCTCTATTGTAGGAAAATTCTGGATGTCCTCTGGGGAATAAAATACCTGAATTCAATGAGTTAGTTTACCAAAATAGGTGGCGTGAAGCATTGGATCGGCTTTTGGAGACTAATAACTTCCCAGAGTTTACTGGTCGGGTGTGCCCTGCACCTTGTGAGGGTTCTTGTGTTCTTGGTATTATTGAGAATCCTGTATCTATCAAAAGCATCGAATGCTCTATCATAGATAAGGCTTTTGATGAAGGGTGGATGGTACCACGGCCTCCCCTCAAACGGACCGAGTATGCTTTTATCTCCCTCATAATCCATTATAATTACCCATTGTCTCATTTTTTGTTGTATACCTCTATACTCCTCTTAGCAGAATGCGATTCTGTTTAAATTATCTGGAACTGAATTACATATATTCTTGTTCTTACAGGAAACGGGTCGCTGTTGTTGGGAGTGGACCTGCTGGATTGGCTGCTGCTGATCAGTTGAATAGAATGGGTCACTTTGTGACAGTGTTTGAGCGCTCTGATCGTATTGGGGGTCTCATGATGTATGGGGTTCCTAACATGAAGGCTGATAAAGTTAATATAGTTCAGCGACGAGTTGACCTCATGGCAAAGGAGGGAATCAATTTTGTCGTTGGTGCCAATATTGGAAAAGATCCTTTGTATTCCTTAGATCGGCTTCGAGAGGAGAATGATGCAATTGTTTTAGCTGTAGGGGCCACAAAACCAAGGTATACTTGTATTTTGACATACTTGGGAAACAAAATATGATGTGTGTGTTTTTCTTTTGTTGAAACATTGTAATTAATTGAGGAGAAAATACTGGAACAGGGACTTACCTGTACCTGGACGGGAACTATCTGGGGTCCATTTTGCAATGGAATTTCTTCACGCAAATACCAAAAGTCTCCTTGACAGCAATCTTGAGGATGGTAAATACATCTCTGCCAAGGATAAGAAGGTAGTGGTGATTGGTGGAGGTGATACAGGTACAGATTGCATTGGAACATCTATCCGGCATGGTTGCAGTAGCATTGTGAATTTGGAGCTTCTCCCTGAACCTCCTCTAACTAGGGGTCCAGGCAACCCTTGGCCACAGGTTCGTAGACTGCATTATTTGGCAACCAAAAACAAGCTAAATCTAGACTCCATAACCATTCCTTATTTTTTGTTATCATATCTTGTCCTGTGGTTAGTCTTACTTTATGTGCATCATTTGTGCTTGAGAAGTATGCTGAACTGTCATGAAACAGAGGGGAAAGATATGTGAATACTAATTCAACATGTTGTAATATCATTGGTGGATAGCCAAATATGTTTTGATTGGCGTAAAAGCAACACGTCATGAGTAGAGTGCATTTACGGGAAGTAATCAGTGATGCAAGTTGCCGCAATAAGTGGATATTTATTAGAAATGCATGTTTAAGTTTGGGTTACACAGCCTAAATAGAAGGATTTGATGTAGTTCAAGAAGTGGGAAAATTTGGAAATCTTGTTGCACTTGACGCATGTTTTTCTGATCACTTAATAAATTATTGTCTTCGACATTCTTTTTTTGCAGTGGCCTCGTGTATTCCGCGTAGATTATGGGCACCAGGAAGCTGCTGCCAAGTTTGGTAAGGATCCGAGGTCTTATGAGGTATTGACTAAGCGGTTTGTGGGAGATGAGAATGGGGTTGTGAAAGGACTTGAGATAGTACGTGTCCAGTGGGAGAAGGATGCTAATGGGAAGTTTCAATTTAAGGAAGTTGAAGGCTCTGAAGAGATTATTGAGGCAGACCTAGTCCTTCTAGCTATGGGTTTCCTTGGTCCTGAGTCGGTTAGTATTCTCAACTGCATAATTTGCATTGTGTAATTTCTCTGTACTGGATCTACTAACTAGTTCAGTTACTGACAAGGGAGCAATATCTGTATTCCAATTGGTGGAGAGGGCGCGCTTCCGCCCTCCGTGGTGCCACCACACACAAAAAAGTAATCACCGTATTGATGGGATGTTGGGATTCTTTTACATACATTAACTTAAGTTTTTGTCGCCAATACCTAAACAACCCTTTGAACTTCTCCCAGAAACTTGACTTCTGCTTCAAATTTCATTCATTTGCCCGTGGCCGGCAGGCTGAAGCAAATTCATATAAACTTATATTCTGAATTTGTTTTGGAAGAAAGTTGAAGACCACCTTGAAAACGGCATTTGTATTTTTCCCTTTTGAATGTATCACATATGCTTTATTGTGGACATCTTTGTTGTGGAATGCTGTAATGACTGATTTTGTGCTGATATCTGTGTATAATTCCTTCAGACACTGGCAGACAAACTGGGCCTGGAGCGAGACAATCGATCAAACATCAAGGCAGAGTATGGTCGCTTCTCAACCAGCTTAGATGGAATTTTCGCTGCTGGGGATTGCCGGCGGGGCCAATCTCTGGTTGTGTGGGCCATCTCAGAAGGTCGACAAGCTGCTGCACAAGTTGACAAGTTTCTCACCAGAGAAGAAGAAGAAGACCAAACCATCGATCTGGGGAGACAAGAAATTGTCAAGAGGCAGCAAGATAGCAGCAAACGGACAGTAATGACGTAGTATTAGCTTCGTTTTCTCTTCCTC